>VHZZ01003530.1:89520-112523 GCA_009801015.1 Silene noctiflora
TTTGTGACCGATCGAGATAAAATTTTTTCCATCACAACTAATTAGAAACCACCGCGCTCTCCGTGGATTCGACCCCTAAATACTACATTCATTTTTTGTTGCTAGAGAATTTATTTTTGCATAGGTTTGCGACGACCTATCAGTGTTAGAGCCCGGCAGACCTATCGCTTCGGGTCTCCTTCTTCCTAGTTGGTGGTATGCCCTCTTCCCTTTTCTTCTGTGTTCCCGTATTACATTAGGGACAATGTTTAGTTCAAGCATTGGGAGGGGTATATGCACTATTGTACATATTTTATACCGTCAATTGTAATTTAATTTGTTTTATGTCAGTTATTAAAAAAAAAAAAATCTGAAAAAAAAGGAAAAAATGAAAAAAAAACAAAAACAAAAAAAAAAACAAAAATAAAGTGAAATACCCAGCTAGGTGAAAACCCGAAAGGGCGCCTAGGAAAAAATGGGAAAAGTGGCCGAGGACGGAGTGAATACCCGAAAGGGCGCTTCGGGTAAAATAATAAATTGAGATGCGTGCCATGAGAGTAGTGTGAGGAAAATAGCTCGAGTGAAAACTCACAAGGGCGGGCGCTCTAGGCAAAATGAGAGATATAGGAAAGAAGAAAATTGATTTCATACTAATCTTTTGTCCCATTTTCCTGGTGTGGCGTCATAAGTAGGGTGTCTAAGAAGGTTGTTTGGGTAGGATTAGAGGCTAAGGTGAGCAGAATCGCGATGCTTTGTTGTTGAGGGCACCTTCTTTATGCGATTGTTGGCTTTGTGTTGATGTGCTGAGGTAGAGGAGGTTAGCTTAATTCAATTGGCTTGGAGTTTGTAGTAGTAGAACATGTCTTGTTGGTTGTGGGCATGACACATTTTGATGCCATGTGAATGTATTTAGGTTGGAGCGATAAGGGGCGTAACGGTGTTTAAACTTATCGTAGTGTGGTAGGCTGGTTGCCATTATTGTTACGTTGCTTTATTTTGTTATGGAGATGTGGGAAAGCTGTGAGCTTGTAACGGTGGCTAGGTCCTATTTCAGGAAGTTTTTGGAGGGTGAGTGAGGGAAGAGAGCACTATTTATATCGGTCAAGTTCTTCCATGTGCTTATTTTGAGCTGGTGTAGGTGTGCATTTTATCGTGTCCTTTGGTTTTACATCGAGGACGAGTAAAATTTCAAGCATAGGGAATTTGATACGACTCATTTAGTCGTAGTTAAATGAAGAGAATTAGTATGAATTTTTTGGTGTTAAGTGGTGTTATGGAGCTTAGTTGTGGTTATTTGTGAGTGAGCTTGGATTAGGTTTTTGGGTCGGTTTAACAAGTTAAAGACGGAGTCCGAGTTCGAGGATTGGTAGGCCCGAAAACCTATGAAGCTACATGGCGTGACAATTGGGCGCACTAATCATGCGCGCAAGCGACAGATAAGAGAAGTTGGCAGCAGTGTATTTCGTGACATACGCGCGACCTATGCACAACTGAGGCGCAACCGACATTTAACGCCAGTTTGTGTTTTAGCCGCGTATTTCTGCGATTAGGAGGACTCTTTTGTTTCTTTATTTTCACTCAGTTTGTTCCGATGGTTTTAATATATTGAGTGCTTTATTTCCTAATCTAGTTTTGACCTAATTACTATATAGCTTATTATTTCATGTTTTAGAATTTACTTACGTAGCTTTTAAGAGAAAAACCTATTGTTAATTTCGTCAAGACTATGTGTAACTAATCTTTTGTCTTGGATTCAAGCAATTGAAGCAATCTTAATTCGATTGTGAGTTTGAATGTTTTAATTCTTTATCTTGATTATTGTGAATTGCTTTGCTATTAATTATATGAGTGTTGATTAATAATTGCTAGGTGTACAATTAGTAGTCGATTTCCTCATTCTATTATTATTATTGTTAATTGAATAGGATTTATTTATTTACTTTACGCTAGTAACAACTAGGAATTAATATTGAACGAGATACGTTGATATTAGTACTTAGAAGCAATTCACATAAATATCTAAAGTGCAACTGAATTGTATGTGCTATTTATTCTCTATCGACTTCTCTATATTTTATTGTTGCTGTTGAATTAAATCTTGAACTGGATTGTTAAGGTTGTTTTGCAGTTAGGGTTAATTAAGAACGAGATTCGTTTTAATTGACTATTCGTAAGGAGATTTGGAATTTGTCATTGCGATAGAGTAATCAAGATTAGAAATTGAAACCGTCTTACAGTGATCAATTGTTTATTAAGTGTGGATATATGCTTGGCTCCGAGACCTTTTAAATCATTTGATACATTCTATATCACTAATTTCATTACTTAATTTGCAATAGTTTTCTTTTTAGTTCATTAGAAAATCAATTCAAAACCTCCCCCCTTTTGTTACTACGATCTCTAATTACATTAGAGATTGATTTTTATTACATTTTAAATTGCAAAAATTGTTAATTTAATTCCCTTGGGTTCGACCCTTATTTCCGCTCTACTACTGTTTAGTAACTAGATTTAAGTGATATAAATTGTTAATTTGAGGCATACGACTTTAGCCTGTCACTATGCAAACCACCTAAGGTACCCGAATATCAAGTCCTTCACATACTTAACTGTTTTAGGTACGAGAATCGAAGATGATATTCGCAAAGGGCTTTCATCTAAAACTATGGGACGCGGATATCAAGGCTCTACATCAACTAGAAATCGTTCTTACGGTTCCAAACAACAAAAGTGATGAAGTGAACCTCGTGGAACCCTCCAAGAGGACTAACCCACCCAGGAAATTCACTGATATTGGGGATACTTACTCTAATGCACTTAAAAGACTAATCAAGAAGGATAAGTTACAACCCATTGGACCTACACCCGACCCAGAGAAGAAGTTGAAATTATGGGGCGACAATGCCTATTGTGAATACCACAGGGGTAAGAGACATGATACATAAACCTGCTTTAGATTAAAGCATGTTATCAAAGACATGATTGAAGATGTTCGATTGCCCGTCCCTCCTGCAAGCAAACCCAATAATACTCAAAACCCTCTTGAAATTTTAGTAATTTTAGATGAGGAATCCACCTTGGATTTCTCACATCTCATTTCCCCGGTCGAAGATGAAATCATGGCAATAGATGAAGAGCCATATTCTGTCACCACACCTACCATTTTCGACTTTATAGCATGGACAAAAAGCGTGAGTAGGCAAGTCATCGCTTTGGAAGACATAGTTTCCAGACTCAAGGGGTCCTACATCACATCCCACAAAGAGAAGGCCACGCAAATGGTCACTACCCTCTCTGAGGATTCCACGATGCCAGAGGTTATCGTAATAGTCGACGGGTTAGTTCAACAAGTCACCGAGTTAGAAAATGAAATCATATAGCTAGAAAACCTCAACACAATAATTTTTGAGCAGATGATGATGTAGCCCAGGACGAGATCATTACCATGATACTACGGGATGACCTTTTTTCCCCCACAGCTCTAATCACAGATGCATATCCAGCAAAAAGGCAAAAAAGGAGGAGAAAGTCGATCAAATGGACAAAATAATCAAGGAAGGCTCTTCAAGCTCACTATAGGCGAATAAGAGATGTTTCAAGAATAACCTGAAGACGATGAGTTTGAGTCTGAGTTTAAGTCAGAGTTGGAATTAGAGTCTGAGTCCAAATCTAGAGAAGTCGTCGAAGAGTCTCCTCTTGTTATTAACCCCACTCCCTTTATTTCTCCTAGTTTAGCATCGAGTAGCAGTAGCCTTGGTCCTATCCCAGGAACTGTTCCTCCTTTTCCTCTGACCAATGATCAGTTGGCTTCTTTGTTTCAGCTATTTTCAAATTTTAATATGAATCAATCAGATTCTGCTTACTCGTTGTGTTGTTATGATTGCAATTCTATTTGTGACGACACTGAGGATGATTTTGACCAAGACTCACTTGAATTGCCACCATGTATGATAAAAAAAAATTTGGAAGAGGGAAGGGGGGCACCAATTATAGAAAACACCGAACCAATCAACGTGGGGACAGATCTAAAACCTAACGAACTTAAGATAGGGACCACCCTAGACTCGGCCGAAAGAGCTCTCTTCATCGAACTTTTACACGAATTCAAAGACGTCTTCCCTTGGTTCTAAAAAGCTATGCCAGGGATATACAAGTCATTGCAGAACATTGTATCCCAATTAAGCCAGGTTTTAAACCAGTTAAGCAAAAGTTTCCAGAATGAGGACCGAATGGGGTCTTAAGATCAAGGAAGAGGTTGACAAACAATTCAAAGCCGGGTTCATCAAAGTTTTTGAGTATTCTAACTGGGTGGCCAGCATCATCCCCGGACCCAAAAAGGATGGGCGAATACGAGTTTGTGTTAATTTTAGGGACCTGAATAAGGCTAGTCCAAAAGACAACTTTCCATTACCACATATTGACATATTTGTAGACAATACAGCTGACCACACACTTCTGTCCTTCATGGATAGATACACAAGCTACAATCAGATCAAAACGGTTGAAGACAACATGCATAAACCGCATATGTCACTGAATGAGGAACCTATTGCTACACCGTCATGCCTTTCGGGTTAATGAACGCTGGTGCAACATATCAACGCACAACCACTACCTTGCTACATGGCATGATGCACAAAGAAGTAGAAGTGTATGTTGATGATATGATCGTTAAATCCAAATATAGGCAGGGCTATATTGACAACCTACGCAAGTTCTTCCTTAGACTTCGCAAGTACAATATATGACTCAATCCTCAGAAGTGCGCATTTGGGGTAACATTTGGGAAGTTTCTAGGCCACGTCGTAAGTCAACGAGGRATAGAGATTGATCCATCCAAGATCAAGGCTCTAGTCGARATGCCRYAAYCRCARACAGAGAAAGAAATTCGAGGTTTTCTAGGAAAGGTGCAATACATAAGCTGTTTATCTCCAAGCTCGCCATGATTTGCGAGCCAATATTCAAAAAGCTCAAAAAGACAGACCACACCATGTGGGACGACGATTGTCAAAAGGTATTCAAAAGAATCAGCGAGATTTTGGCTAAACCACCGGTGCTCATGCCGCCACAGAAAGGCTAACCTTTATCTCTATACCTCACAGTCACAAAAACAGCAACGAGGGCCATTCTCACTCAAACGGTAGGTAAAGAGAAACGAGCCATCTACTAACTTAGCAAGAAGTTCTTGGAATACGAGACAAAGTACACACCACTTGAAAAGACTTGACTCGCTCTTGTGTGGGCAACAAAGAAGCTGCGACATTACATGCTCAACTATTCGTTCAAAGTATACTCAAAGATGGATCCAATAAATTACATTTTTGAGAAGTTAGTTCTTAATGGTCGACTAGAAAGGTGGACTCTAATGCTTTCTGAGTTCGACCTCAAATATGTAGCTCTAAAGGTAATTAAAGGACGGGCAGTGGCTGAATTCTTCGCAGCCAATCTCATACATGATACCCACATGATAGACACATGGTCATTTCTGGACGAAAATATCCTTCATACCAACACGGAATTATGGGACCTGTACTTCGACAAGGCTTCCAACCTAAGAGGATATGATGTCGGAGTATGCTTATTTCTCCTGAAGGAGAGCATACACCAATTTCAGTCAAACTTAACTTCGAGGTGACTAATAATGCGGCCGAATATGAGGCCTACTTCATAGGTTTACAAGCAGTAGTCAGTCTCGGCATCAAAAGGTTTCGAGTCCATGGAGTCTCGTCCTTCATTATCAACCAAATCACTTGATCATGGAAAATACGAAGCGAAAATATCACCCCGTATCAATCAAGGGTAGATGAGCTGACTCAATTCTTTGATCAAATCACTTACTTGCACTTACCAAGGTAAGAAAACCAATTTGCAAACGCTCTTGCGAAACTTGCATCCCTTATTAATATGTCCGACCTTATGATGGATATGCCAATATGCATCAAAAGGCAATCTGAGCCAGCCTATATACACCTCCTAAATGACGAGAAGGAAGATCAAGAAGAGCCTTGGTACCAAGCCATTCTTAATTACAAACTCAATGGTGAATGCCCACCGAACATGGATAAGAGGGGGGGGGGGGGGGGGGGGGGGGGGGGGGGGGACTAGCTATATGGTTGATAGCCTCCCAATACGTCTTGAATCAAGAAGAATTATATAAAAGAACGCCACAAGGCGTTATCTTACTTTGCCTTAATTATTTGAAAGAAAAGAAGATAATGGAGGAAGTCCATGATGGAGAATGTGGTCCTCACATGAGTGGGCTAATGATGTCAAAGAAAATAATGCGTTTAGGATACAACTGGACGACCATGGAAACAAACTGCATCAAATATGTCAGACATTATCACAATTGCCAAATCTTTGCGAACGTGCAGCACGTTCCACCCTCCTTTTTATACACGATGACATCACCTTGGCCATTCTCCGCTTGATAAATAGACATCATTGGGAAAATCACTCCAGCTGGGACGGGAGGTCATTGTTTCATTCTAGTGGTAATAGACTATTTCACTAAATGGGTGTAAGCAGCTTCCTATACTGATCTAACATCTAAGCAAGTGGGTAAGTTCATACAAGTCAACATCATTTGTTAATATGGGTGACAACATGAGATCATCAGTGACAACGGTTCTCATTTCCAAGCTGAAGCTGCACAAGTGCTTGTTAAATACAAAATCCAACATCATCATTCCTCGCCTTACAGACCTCAAACCAACGGAGCCGTGGAGGCAGCAAATAAGAATGTCGTCATGATCCTAAAGAAAATGATCGATAATTATAGGGACTGGCCTAATAAAATACCCTTCGCCTTGTGGGGATATCGAACTTCAGTAAGGATGCCCACTGGGGCTACTCCTTTATACCTCACATATGGCATTCAACTAGTAGAATTAAAGATTCCATCTCTACGAATTCTACTCGAAAGTCAAATTCCAGAAGCTGAATGGAATAGAAAGCGATATGAAGAACTCATTCCCCTGGACGAGAGATGATTACACACCTGACATAATGTTCAAACATATCAAGCGTGAATCAGAAGAGCTTTTAACAATAAAGTCAAACCTCGACACATTAAAGAAGGAGACTTAGTCCTTAAATCGGTTCGAGTTCTTTTACCAGTCGACCCATGAGGGAAATTTAAACCTAACTGGGAATGACCATACTTAGTCAAAACCATATCCTCGGGTGGTGCGGTGAGGATCACAGACCTAGACAAGAATGAATTCTCTAGCCCAACCAATCTAGACCAACTTAAAAAATATTACCCTTAGACAAGGATCGAACGCGCCACGCGTGACCCCATGTGCCGCTTATGTGACACGTTACACGACACCTTCTATTATCCCTCTTCATGCTATCTTGCTCTTGCAGTTTAAGCATTTTTTTATCATCCTCAATATCGTCAAATTTAAGCTTAATTGTATTTCAGGAGTAAGTAAAACACCTTTCTTATTCCCTACGTTCATTTAGGCTCTTGCCTCGAACACTTATTCTTTTGCATAGATTTCGAACTACGTCACGGGATTGATTTCATCATTATATGGTGAATACCTAGGCAATCCTTCACGGGATACAACCCAAAAATACTTCTTTTAAAATATGCAAATAGAAGGACAAGTGCTTTGGCATTTGAAATTCGAAAGAATAAGTAAAAGAGACATATTTGATAAAAGTTTTCTCAAACTTGCAAAGCTATTTATTCACTTAATTATAAATAATAATAATATGCCAAATAAGTAATAAACAACAGCTGAAACTAAAAATGCTAAGCTAGGATTCTAAAAATTCCAATTTTTATTACAAAAAATAATAAATACTACTATAAATACTATAAAGACTTAGGCTATTTGTTCATCTTCCCCTTGCCTTTGTCATTTTTATCATACTTCTTGTCTCGGCCTCGAGGTGGACGCTCTTGCGTTATTTCAGACCTAATTACGAAAGTTCTTTCTCTTGGTCTAACATTTCCATTTCTATCCACCGTCATTCTTTCAGCAAGAGGAGTTTTCTTCAGTTTCTTCTTTGGATGAACGACTTGGAAGCCATCTTTTTCCTCTCCTCCATTCAAAAAATTCTGGTTCTCCCTGACTACTTCTCGGATCTTTTAGTCAACAGGCTCATGCTTCCTTAACTTCTCCTTCTCCTCTGAAGTTCTAGCTTTGGTCCATTGCATGTATGAATCAGATACCCATAATGAACCTACAGGAGTAGGTTTATACCACATGTTCCTTTATACCCAACGAAGTGCCCACCCATGAAAGGAGTCATTGGTGTGCGCCAATGCTGTCTGTGGAATGGTGTTCAACTTTGGGATCTTCTGCCTTAGGCTTACTTGCCTCAATAGCCTTTCTTGGAATATAGTAACCATAAACTCCAAGCCTAGAATGCGAATCGATCGCATAAGATCAAGGCTGGATGCTCCTGTCAATGCCTTGAAATGCCACGATGGAACGATCCTCTTATGAGAGGGCCACCTTCATTCTTCAGTTTGTTTTCCCAATAATTGCAAACTCGAGTGAAGTCGACCATGTATAGCCTCGTCTTCATCGAAATGGACCTCAAACAATAGCCATACACATCGACTGGTGCAGCTCAATCAATCAAAGTCTCTCCATAAGCCAGATCTATCAAGACGAAATGAGGAGATGTGTTACCAAAAGAGCAAAAAGGAACGGAAAAAAATGAAACGAAAAAAGAAAGGAAGGAGAAAAATCACCTGGAGTATTCTGGGACTTTCCAATTACGGCATCTTGTGATTAGCCTTCCTATTATCTAGACAAAGGATGGTCTCTCCCAATGATAGCCAAGGTAGGCTCCTGCACAGCTCCATTTGCTCCACAATTCCCAAGAAATGAGGGTCTCCCCTCATTTCGGCATCAACATGGCCTTTAAGACATAGCAATGGATAAGGCAAAATCCAAATGCTTAGCGCCTTGCCACATATGAGATGGTAGGGTCCTCCCTATTTATAAAGCGATCCACTAGGTCGAACATTCTCACACCTTTTAAAGTAACTAAACGATCTACTTCAGCCTTGGTAAAACCTATAAGGTCCCTAAATTTATTCTTATATCCTTGGGAACTAGGAGGCAATATAGGCAAGCTTTCAACATCCCTCCCACCAACTGCTGCAAATTCCTTGGGAAAAGGACATATTTCTCCTCTCGGAAATGCAAAAACGTGGAGATCTGGATTCCAATACTCCAAGCATGCATCTAAAAAGGGCTTCACCACCTTTACTTGTTTGAAACTAATGATTTGACCAATGTTAAATGCGGTCATATCATGCTTCTCTACGTTGGAAAACTCATTTGTCTATTTCTTGAGACGGGATTCGAAGGCCTCCATCTTTATGAGAATTTGTGAAATTTTGTATGTATGTTATACTACGGAATAATAGAAGAGAGAATTGTGAGAATAAGAGTTCACCCGAGGTCTATATATATACTATTTGGGCTTTCCTAATTTTGCTCAGGAACAGACAAAGCCGAGAGAAAACGCAGCAACTGCTGCGCCTTCAGGACGGGTTGCAGCTCTTGATCCGTCTCCTCCTCGAGCTGTTTCCTACAGTTTTGTACGTAGGAGTTTCCTAATCCGGTTTATGTTAATGTTTCCTATTCCTATAGGATTTCGAAAGACCTTTTTTCAGGATATTGACTTTCCTTATCGTAATCGAAGTCTTTTTTCCAATCGAGTTCGCATTTCGAGGCAGTCGCTCTCGACGCATACTTACCCATTTTATTTTCATTTTCGTTTTAGGGGGAAGCATTCCTCCATCGTCGTTACGTTTTCTATCATTTCTTTTATTATTTTATATTACTTTCACTTTTTTTTTGAAATTTTACGTTTTACGTATCATTCCGTGTCAGTCATTTCAAACTTTAACATTTTCAAACTTACTCATTTTCATTTATTTTTTTTAGGGGGAAGCACTCATATCATTTAGTCGTGCATCACATCACTGTCCACTCACTTTTGGACATTTTTTTGCTTTTTTGCTTTTTTGTCGTTTTTGATTTGACTGAAGTTCACATTTGCATCCACTTTAACTTGTAATTAAATGTTTATATTCATGTTATATTTGCTTTATTTGATTTTTTCTGCGTAAATTTTGGCGGCTTGACGACGTATGTGGTCGCTATGCCAAACCTGTTTCCAAGCTAACCTACAAATACAAGTTTTATCTACATCCAACAGGAGCAAAGGCACGCAGGCCTGTATATATACATACTAAATGTACAAAATATATACAAAGGCTCAAGCTCATGCCCAAGAACAAAATAAATTCAAAATATACAAAGACTAGGACGCGAAACTACTCCTCAGCCTGACGCCTCCTAAAGGCGCCACAACAGAAATGGTAGTGGTACTCCACTGGTACACGTAAGACAATGAGTGCACAAGCTCCGACATATCATCTGGAGAGAAACCTACTTCATCGTAAAGTACATGGTAATGGATATGGCTGGTTACTAATCATTCCCGCATGTGCGGACAGGTATCACCTTGAGCATCCCACTTAGGCACCCGAGCAGGCTGACGACCACCTCTCCTAAGGCTCGGCCTCCTAGGGAGCTCCTCCTCTACCGCCTCATCCTCCTGGACGCCCGTGTCCACTACAAGGGATAAGGAAGGCTCAAGGTTAACATCCATGAAGTCATGTCCGGACGTTGAAGGGATATCCTCTGCAAAAGTGAGCATTTCGAGTCATTTCGAGTCATTTCTGGCTACTTCTAGGCTGTTTTCGAGCTATTTTCAAATCATTTTGAGTTTGTTTCCCAAAAAAATGGACAAGTACATTTATACTACGTTCCTACGTATCTTAATCATGCTTACTGACGATGACGAGTCAAAGATTCGACAGTATTTCGCTATAAATAGCCTAAACTAATACAAAAAGTGTCCCGGAGGAGCAGTCAGAAACTAAAATTCTGGCATGATAGCAAGTTTACCCATAATCCAAGGGTTCAAAAACATCGATTTTCGACTAGTTTAAGGTCATTTTCGAGCTGTTTAAGCGGTTTTAGCCTAAGACCTTCACATTTTGCTACCATTTCATCAATACTTGACGAAAATTCGAAATAAACACATGGTTGTGATCCTAGCAAGGTCTACTACTCAATTCTAATGTCAATTTGAAGGAACAAATGCATTTGAGGCAAAAACCCCAATTTTTCGACATATTAGGTATATAAACCCTAATTTCAATACTCAAATCAAGCTACAAATGCGATTAAAGCGAAAGACGGGATGCATACCTAGATTAGTCATGGTCTAAGGCGAGTTTTGATCGATCAAATGATGATAATTGATGATGATTTTGGTTTGTTTTGTGTTTTATAAAACGAAATGTCGAAGTGAAATGAGGCACTGTATCGCGCCTGATTCCAGTTTTCATCAGACTGATGAAGTCGTCGCCAACCTATCAAAAATAAATTCCTTAGAAAAACAAATTAATGTAGTATTTAGGGGTCGAATCCACAGGGAGTATGGTGGTTATTAATTAGTTGTTATGGGACAGATTTTATCTAAGTTGGAGTGGTCGTTAATTGATTTGATTATTGTAAAGTAAAATATAAATGTAAACAATAAAGTAAAAGATGTCTAGGGGGTCGGTTCATACATGCAAATTAATATTTAAATTAGTTGTTAAACTAGTAGTCACAAATGATCATCTAGGCTTAAAGATACACAGCTTTCACTTTTAGCATCGGCCTTAAATCGGGTCCTAACAAGCTTTCACTATGAGCTAGGTCGATATACTACACATGTTTAGTTCTAATACATTTCCGTGCCTCTCGACTTATAGAATGTATAACAGATTTAGTCCAAGATTATGGCCACTAATGGTAAACTAACATTACAATTCAAACATGGTAGAGATGATGAGTGAACAACCAATTAAACAACTTGTTTTATTTATCAATTATACATGACTCACCTAATCCTTAGACTAGGAAATCTAGCTACTCAAATGAAAGGAATAACTAATGCAAATACTAAATGAAAATGGCAACATAATGTAAAAACTTATGATGTAAATAACATAAATAAAACGAAAGTTAAATAGAATTACCGTATGGAAATGTAGAACTTAAAGGAAATGAATAACTTGGATATGAAGAACAATAACTTTAAATAAACTTGAATTGGAATTGTAAATGGAATTGTTTATAACAATAATAAAATATTAATCTAAACTAATCTAAACAAAGCTAACCTAAATACTAGAATTTAGAGAGAATTATATAGAAATGTGTGTAAGAAGGTGATAAAAATGCCTGGACGAGGCCTCCTATTTATAGGAGGAGGAGCTTGAAACGGTCGTGACTAGGGAGCTATGACCCCGATCGGGGCCACTAACCCCGATCGGGGTCGTGGCTTTCTAGTCCAGACACCTTAATTCCTCACTTAAATGCTATGGAATCCAATGTTTGCGGTTTAATGCTTCTTTAAGCGTCCGATTAAGAGCTTCAATATTAGCATCCAATGTGCTTTAGCATCCAAAGTCTCCACCTAATTTGGACTTGAATTTGGGCTTGACTTTGCATTTAACTTCATTTGCATTTTTATTCTTTGATCCAAAATTATTTCCACGTAAAACCCATGCAACATACAACACTTGGTCCAACACTTGCTCTTGACCTAGGCTTTGTACTCTAGCTTCCATATTTAGTAGAATTTAGCTCCTAAAAGCTCAAATACCTACAAAAGATGTCGAAACAAGCAAATGAAACTAGAATAACAATATTAGCTCAAAAATTCTATGATAAGTGCTAAATGACATGAAAACTAGAGCTAATATGAGTGGTTAAAGTATATAAATTAAGCACTTATCACAGAACTTGACAAGCTCGGGAGAAAACGCAGGACATGTTGCGCCCTTTCCTGAGATCACAGCTCTTGCTGCACCCTTTCCCAACAATTTTCTTGCTCTCAGGTCGTTACAAGTTCGTTACTTGTGGGTCCTAACTTTATCCATTTTGTTTGAAACGTTTCTTCACGAATTTTGAGGTATTTCGCAAGATATCTTCCATGGTTATATTTTCCCGTCCGATTTACCTTCATCCCAACAGATTGTATACATTTCATCCCCAGCGAGAGTACATTAAGGCATACAGCCCGTGTATTCTTCGACTGATAGAATTTGCTTCCAACTAATGCAAGTTTATTCTATTAAGACGGTTCTCGGAAAGTCCATACTATTATTATCTCCCCAGCAGTTTCTACCAGCATCCTGCTGCGATCTTGCTTCCAACTAATGCAAGCAAATTCAAACTTCAACTTATTTTTTCCAAGAATTTGTTTCCAACCAATGCAAGTTGATTCAAGCGTCGACTTATTTTGCCGAATTACTCTCACCAGAGGTTTCAGAAAAACCGTTCTTCTCATTTCTCCATCATCTCCTGTTGTCCGTATCCTGCCATTCCCCATGGAGTTTCAGGTATAATTTCTTCTTATGGCTGGCGAGCTTCCTTACGTAGTCTAGTGGACTTTAAATGACCCTCTCCGGAAGTCGACAGACTCAAAAATGTTCCCGACGATAGGTCCTTGGTTCAGTCCCCTTGCACTGCCTCGCGTTGCCATAGTTTTCAGGTTGTAATCTTTGATTGACCTGAGGGCTATAATTTTGAATTTCGCCATGTGCAAGCCTTAGCCAAACACCCGATGATGATTGGGCCACATGTTTAATATACGAAGCGTTATTATGACATTCCATTAATTCGTCAAAAAATGATTGCCTAAACAGTCGTGTTAACCTCTTTGTTGTCATCTACGTGCTGATACGGTCGTTTTGACAGTAATTATAGCGTATTTGGAGTCCGGGTCAGAAATCGTCTTCATTTCTCAAAAACCGCCTCAAACCCGAGTCAGAAATCCTAAATAATATCTAAATATTTTAAGATTTCGAAAATATCATGTTTTGTCGGAATAAGGAAAACAAATCCTTTCCAAACTTGAAAACGGGTAAAATCTTTAATACTGAAGGAGAAACAACTATAGGAGAGGACGCACAACCTGTCGCGCCTCTTCCTAGGCTTGATTCCTGCAGTATCCAAATATTTCCGGATTTCTTTTCGTATTTCAATTCTTCCAAAACTCTCACCTCGTGATTAGTATAAATAGAGGCCTTTGCCTCACATATTCGTCATGCGAGTGTCCGCCCCTTCTCTTCTCTCTTTGCATTCTAAGACCACCTGCTTTTGGTACGACGCCTACGTGCTTGTGAATTCTCGACCACGTAAGCCTAGATAATTCTAGGTACCAGTCACGTATTGCATAGACCTAAAAATTTGACCGCTACACTTTAATCAATCTAATTAATCAATCGTTTTTCTTAAATCCTTTTCAGGGGCATCTTTATTACATCGAGTCGAATCAATCAATTTCGCTTCGTAAACATGTAAGTCTGAGGGTGTAAAATCCCATTTGTATTTTATTTTATATATTTATAATTTTGTATGAGTCTACGTCGTAAACATTCTTTCAAAATAGTATTTTTTTAAATCATTTTGATGAATTAGCAGGGAAAGACTGTTGAGAAGAAACGCAGGAGCAGTTGAGCCTTCTGGAACAGTCGCAACATCTGCTGCACCTCTTCCAGAGGTTGATTATCTCTTGCTGCTCTTATTCTTCTTCCTCAAGTACCAATTATTTCATCCCTTTTTGTTTTATTCCGTCCTTTTTATATAAATTCCAGTTTTCCTAATTATTTTCTTTCGACTTAAATCCCTTATAATCAATATTTGCGGGTTTTTGTCATTTATTCAAACCCGGATTTCAATGGTTCGATTCTCCCCTATCAAGTCATTAGAATTCTATTTTTGTACATGTTTTCCGCTTTATGACGTTCTTTTGTTTATGCATAATCTGTTAAATAACTTCAATTACGAGTCTAATATCAATTATAACTCTAAATTAACAAACTAATATTAGCAACAATGCGTCTGACTTTCACCGTCAGAATCTAGCTCGAGAACAGTCGCACAAGGTGATGCGCCTCTTCCAGAGGACGCATCATGTGCTGCGCCTGTTCTGGGATGGCTTCTGGATCTGAACTCGTCTCGTTTTTGACGTAGTTATTCCGATTAGTTTATAATTAACTATTGTCCGTATTATCACTATTCAACGTGTTTATTTCTTTCTATTTTTATTTTCTTTTACTTTCTTTTATTTCTTTTAATTTTTTTAGCGTATTTGCGGCATAGATTCATTTATTCTTTTGTAATTTTATTTCTTTTTAATTTATTTCATCTAGTATGGTTTATTATATGGCTTATTCACATATAATGAATGTAAATCTTACACTTTGACTTAATTGCTTATTAAAATTATGTGTTAACTGGCATAGTTTAATTCATATGCTAGGATTAATCAATTATGTGTTGCATTGCATGCATATAACGAACAACATATCGAGTATAAATGATTTTCTCTGATCATTAGTAGAGGCCGCTGTCGAGGCGGGCGGGACTAGGTGATCAAACAAGAGCTTCATAATACGTACCCTCACCCCTTACTCGGATATCTGTGAATAATGACTCTCGCGATGCCAATGAACACTAGTGTTCATTGGCATCGCGAAAGTCATTATAGACATGAAATGCTAAGGGTGATGAATTTCTTAGTGTCTATGTCATTACTTTCCGTCTTGGCATGATACGAAGTATTCGAACAGATCCAATTATCCACCAAAATTGGTGGCGACTCCACAAATGCAGCATTGTTAAACACTTTACCGGTTTCATGCCTTACAAATCAGTAACGGCCATGACGTGCTTTGTCAACACAAAGTTTCGTTGGAGAAGTAACGCCGCCTCAAAATCTCAAACGCGCGGGTGCGCACTACACGGGGGGCCTATGTCCACAAAGTCAAGCAAAAGGAACGAGTCCACTGACCTCAAGTCCATGAAGATAAAAGGATCGAGTCAAGCTCGGTGCTGCGTAGAACTCACATTTTTTAAACTAGTCTCGTGTGTATTTGTAATCTACTCTTAAGTGCTTTTATGTGAACAATTGGTGTCGTTTGTGGGGAAACTAACATTAAGGTCCCAAAAACACAAAAATGTGCTCAAAAATCGGAATGTCGAACCCTAGCGACAAACCAACCTTTAAAAATAACCCAAACCTCGGCTTGCCAACCGAAATTGCTGGTCAACACTTGGCCGTCGGAAGGTGTACGACCACAGCATTGTTTCGACAACCAGGGAAAGGGCGTGCAGAGGACGAAACCATCTTTGTCGAAAGTGCCGAGGAGGAGAAGCTCTAGCTAAACCCTTGCCAAAGGGAGCGCTTGATAGATTTCGTGTCAAAGATGCTAGCTGAGGACAAGCAAAGAAAGAAGAAGAGCACCCTCGTCAAAAACTTGTTCAATATCCTGGAGATGACCAGATTATGAAGCCAAAGGACGACCTTAACCCGAACACTTACATCGCGGGCAGTCCCCAGACGAGCGCTGAAAAATCGGCGGCGATGCTCAAGTAGTTCTGAGACGCATCCCAAGACATTCGCATGCCAACGGCCTCCCCATTCACAAAGGAGATCATGGCGTGCGACGTGAGAAAGGTAAAAAACCTGGGCATATATTTCAGTGGGTCGACCGACCTCGAGGATCACCTTGCCTCATTGGAATGTTAAATGAGTATGCACTAAGCGTCCGATGTGCAGGATTTTTGGAACAACAATAATGTGGTAATTATATACGCACTTTTAACCCCTTAACCGACCTTGTTTCACATGCTTCTTGTAACTATTAGGGTCGTTTCTTATATCTTTAACTCCTTAATTCTTATTTGCTATTCTATAAGGTTTTGTGCCATTTGTAGGAAAAGAGTGCTAACCTTACATTAACAGAGCATTTCAGAGCTAAATGGAAGCATCTAACGACCAAGCATCAAGCGGACACCAAGACAAAGACCCATAGACGAATAAATCAAGATTTTGGGCAATGAAGGGGCCAACCCTCAGAACCCTAAGTTAACCCCCACGAGTTGTAAGGCAGCAAGGACCAAAAGAAGAGAAGACAAGGTTGACTCTAGCAAGCTGTCCAGTGACTCGAGCGAGTCAGCCTCTAGCTTGAGCGAGTTGTGAAGGGAATCTAGCGAGTCAACGGGTAATGTTAGGCCTCTCCTAGACTATCCCCACGAGCTGCTCTGGGTCTAGCACGATATTGGACTCTCATAATAGGGCATTCCTTCATTTAAACCCTTGGTTAACCCTAATCTTGTAACTCACTATAAAAACCCCATTTGTAATAATTCTAGGATTATGCTTCATTAGTCTTAGGAAGCCACCATAGATTAGAACGCTCTTTAATCCTTTCACAAAACACTTTAATCTTTCAATAATTGTTCTTTCAATTTACATCTTTGTGAATATGAGAATTTGATATCCATGGGGGTTTTTCAAACACTTGGAGTGGCTACCAAATTTAAGGAAATTTGGAAATCGTTTTAGAAAAATGGATTCTTGTGAAAGTACGTGATGGGAAGCTCATTCCAACACCCAACCCCGTCCGTTATAAACAACGGCCTCTACTTAGTCAAAAAATGGTCAATTTAATTAAACTAGTATTTGTCGAATGCATCCAATCATATTAAACCCTAATATCTGACAACAATTCTATGTCATGTTTAATGTAAAAATTATTTTGTCCAAGTTATTTTAGCATGCGCGCGCAATAGCTATTCTAGCAAACAAACAATAAAAAAGGAGAGAAAGAAACTTCTCTCAAGCGGCATTGTAAACAAACATGGGTTAGATTACAATAATAATCGCAAAAAAACCAATAACAAACAAATCATACATTATATTTCATCCAACATACGAATAAACATAAACATGCTAATTAAGACTAATTCTTAGCCAAAATAAACGTGACATGTGAGAATAAAATAGTAATTGAATTAAACATGTGATTTTAAACAAATTAGTTCGTAATTTAAATTAAATAAAAGCAAACGTGATTAAATCAATGACCACAAAACATGTGAACAATTCATGTGAAAATTAAGTTAAATCAATTTCATTAATTATGACTAATTTTCGAGATCTATGCCAATTTAACAAACATGTAAATTTTATCTCAATTATTTCATAATTGCAATAAAAACAATGCCATCATGATAAACATGCGAATTAAAATAATTTTATTATCTTACCTAAATAGCATGTCATATTAAATAAAGATTTCATCTTTATAGAAACTAACATGTTAAAATCCACATTTAAGCAATTTCAAACATATATCTAATCATACAAATTCAAATCTGACATAATTAACGATAATCATGCGAAACAATATATATATATATATGACAACAGAAACCGTCTAATCTATCTATAAATGATATAAAAAGACAATCTAAAGCACCAAAACTCACCATTCTCCGTTTTTAATAGAGATTTAGCAAGTCACATCATCACCATCTTTAAGAAAAAGGTAAAAAGAAGTTGGAACATTAAAAATAAATGTGTGAGCATAACAAATACTAAAATTTGACTTTTCATTTTAAAAGTAAATTAATTAACAACAATAAAACATAAAAGTAAATGACGAAATTTAGTGTTGAGGTTTTATTTTTATTAAAGAACTGAGTTTAAAAATTTATGGGTTTATAAGTTTAGGGTATGTAAATTTAAAATATAATACAAAAGTACAATTATGTTTAGCTAATGTGAATATTAATCATTGTATTCTCAAGTTTATATAACGATAGTGTTAAATACAATCACGTACTTTCGTACTATACTTCGTAAGAAAAAAAGCAGACTACAAAAGTATTGACATTGACTATAAAACTAATAGAGTTAATTTTGTACCACTATTTTATTTTTCAAATAAAAAGTTTCATGTCACCTCTATAAAATATTACAAAAATGCAAGACTCAACATCTTACTAAGCCATGTGCCATAAAAAAAGGTCATTTTTTGATTGTTATGTGTCACATGCTTATAAGAAAAGATTTTTTTTTTTTAAAAAGAAAAAATATAAGTCGGAGCGCACACACACATAAAAAGAAAAAAAAAATTGATGTAAACGTTTTATCTCCCTCTCATAACTTTGGTTATCCATTTACCTATTTATTTAAATTTATTACCTTTATATAATGATGACCTTTTTGCTTTCCCCTCACCGTTATTTAAAAATCATAACTCCATTTTAGTCAAAAGATAGGTATGCAAAATATTAGATAAGTAAATTATTTTTAACTCTTTTTCTTTATTATACATTGAATTAAGTAGAATCTTATTTATTAGTTTGGTGTTTTCAAATTGCAGGAGGATGATATATACTCACATATCATTAACACTGCATGAAATTGGTAGTATGAGTATGCATCTTTACGTATTTTTGTTTGGTTTGAATGACTTTTTCATTTTTGTCGGCTTTTCTTTTTCGATATTGGTGTATATGCAATATCAAATGGTAGCATGAATCTCAAATAAGTGGTTGACAATTTTACATTATATATTCTAACCATTGAAATATCAATTGCCAAAGTTTGTAAATTGTACTATATTGTCTTTCACTCTTTCTTACACTTCAGTTCCATATGTAATACTTCTCTTCTATATATTTTAATTTTTTCTAACAAGTTACAAATCAAATTGCTTAGTCAAGGTTTTGAAGTGTGATACAAAGATGTCAATTTGACATTTCAATGATATTATAAGCGGAGTAAATATTTTGCATGATTATTGGTAAAAAAAATCAATATTTATTCTCCAATTTGTGTCCCGATTTCCAATTCTTTTAAGCCTTCAAATAATTTTTCGTTTTACATCAAATATATTCTTATGTAATTCACAGTAATTCTTCAATAAATGTTTTTTTCTAAATGATTTGTGTATACTTTATTTTCTCATTAATTAGGAAATGTAATAGTTCTTACGGAGTATTGTAGTATTGTTTTTATTACAATCTTGGATTAATGAAGAGGAAACATCTATGTTTGGAATTGTATATCCATAAATATCTATTTTATTGTGTGATTCTATAAAACATGTAGTTAGTTTTGCCTATCTTGTACTACTAATAATAATTACTAGAGTTCCCTTCTAGAATGTTGCTCCTTATAATATCATCTTAATTTTATCTCAAATCTAATTTTATATGTATTACGGAGTATAGTATTAGAACATAAAATATGAAATTTTAAAAATATTTATCCAATTTTCTTGGAATTCATCGGAATAGTTGTTAAAATAGCTCATGTAAAGTTCATCAAGAACAAGAGATATATAATTATATTTCATCGTTATATTTATCGAATTCGTATTGATTCTAAAATTTTCATTCGCATAAGTCACATGCCCTTAGTTCCAATTGCTAATAGTTAAAATATATTATCTAGGTCTTTAACAATAAACCATGCATGTTTTTTGTATAGAAATGATGTCGATTCATAAAACTAATAGTCAAGTTGTGCAAATAAACGAGTAAAAGATAAAAGAGCTTAAGAGAATAACACTACCACTCTCTCCTTATTTTATTAATATGACACACTCGCTTGTGGTAAACCATAATAAGTAACTAAGTCTGGACACTATAAATTCAATAATGTGTATGTACAAACTTTTAACTTTTATCGGCCGTTTTTTTAACTCCATAACCAAAAAAGTTGAGACAACGATGTATAACAGTCTTATATATATCACTCCCTACTATTGTAAGGAGTCACATATTTAGAAAATGACACAAATAGTTAGAGAAACAAACTTACGAGTAAAGTTGGTGTAAAATTAAGATAATAATGCGTATATTATGTGAGTCATTGAGTCGTTAAGTCATATGTAAAATTAAGTGATAAAATGTCGTTACTATCTATTGATTTAGTTATTATATGTTTACATTATCTTGTATTTCTCTTCTCACTAAAATTGTTACGCAATAAGGAATAGAATTAGATATCCATTCTTTTATTCTTTGCCAGATAAAAATAGGGTCAAGTATTTTCAAACGTAGCAAAACAATATAACATGTACTAAAGTACGAAAACTAACCCGTGTATTGCACGGGTATAAAAACTAGTTCTTATCAGAAATTAATTCACACAAACAAAAGGCCATTCATCGGCATTCTTATCATGCAAAATCCCGTTCTACTCCATAATTAGCCAGAATAAATAATCACCGTAAAAATAACATAATTAATACGATAAAAATAATATTAATACGATAATTAAACAAAGTGATAAAATAATAATCGAAACAGAATAAATAACATTAAAAGAGAAAAGGAGGATTTTTTGTCACCCTCAACTTAAATTTATCTCGGATGCAAGCTTCTTGGTACGTCTACGGCAATTTTCAAATCAAAAAGCGAAATCGAACTCGAAATAACAAACACGTTTCAAGTGTTAGAACGAAATTTGTGCAGTGATTTTCAATCGATCACAACGACTTCAATACTCAACGAATTTTCAATATAAAAGATGTTTTGGAATCCTGAAACTCAAAGTTTAAAACTTTATCAAAAAACAAGACGTAAAACGCATTTAAAAGGATTAAAAATGAGTCACAACAAGAGCTGGACAGAACGCGGGCAAGGTAAAGAATCGAGCAAATAAATGCTCCAAATGTTACCAATATTTTTGTACTAAGGAAAACTAAATCAAGGGATCCACCTAGATTATGTATGTCAAATTTCGTGAATAGTGGCGGTGGTTTGGGGTGGTTCCGAGGCAGTTTTCAAAGGGTGGCAGAAGCTGCCCTGTTTTCTGGGTTCAGGTGTAAGAGGTTGAAGGTGAAGATTATTGTGGTCTTTTATGAGTGATTGAGGCTATGGTTGTACTCTTACTTCATGTTAAAGTATGGTTAGATTTTATATATGGAGAGGGATGTAAGGTTTTGGAGTTGTGTTAAGAATAGGAAAGCTATTTGACTCGATTTAGGAAATACGGACTTTCTATATTTCCCACTCGAATTCTTTATCTTTTACGCATCTTTTAGTTGGAAAATATGGAATAGAAAATGAGGGAAGGTATTATTCTTGATGGGTACGGAGAGGGAAATCAAGGACCTCAAGAAAAGAGCTCCAAGAGGGCTCGAAAAATAGAGTACGGTGTAGGTGTGTGCTGCTGTTTCCGGGTTTGTTTTGGGGATCATGGCCGCTGTTTTGAACACAGTTTTAGGTGTGGCTAAGGCCAGGGGTATGGTCTAGGTGAGGTGATTTATTTAAGCTAGGTTGGTGTCGGTTTGAATGTTGTTTGGGTCGAATTAGGGGCTGCTAAAATAGAGTGCAACGAGGTTGGTCGTTTAGGCTGATTCGTGTCGTGTGTTTGAGCTGGGTTTGGAAGGCTTTGGAATGGGTTGAAAAGGGGGGGGGGGGGGGGGGGGGGGGGGGGGGGGGGGATGTAGACTGGGCTATGGAAGGAAGAGTATGGGTCTAAATTGCCTCAAAATTCGTGCCAAAAAATGGCCCAAATCGCATCACAAATCGCTTCATAAATCGCATAAAAAAACGATTTTAAAAACCGCTTTAAAAAATCGAAACTTCGAATTAAATAAAACGATAAATAAAAGCCATCACAAAATCACATTTTTGATTTTTCAAAACAAAATTTCAATTAAAATTCAAATTCAGATTAAAACTTTTTAAAACAATTTATAGTGATAACTCGTAAATAAAAGCTCTAAACATGAATTAAATTCGAATAAAATAAATTCCATTTATTTTAAAAACCATTAAAACGTAAATAAATGAAATAAAATTTTTTATTTCATAGATTTTCAAAACCAAATGTAAAGAAACAAATAACCATTTATTTCAAAACATTTCAAAATGTCAATTTAAAACGCTATTTAAATTAACTGAAACCGTCGATGTAATCTTACTTGACATCCATATGACGTATCCGTCATTTGAGAATACATGTGTCCTATCTGCTGGAAATCTAATTTTGACATATCACATATGTTGGTTCAAAGTTTTAGTCATGAAAACTTAAAGATCTTATGCATGCAAAACATAATAAAAATTATTTCTTACATAAACAAAATGGACGAAATTCTTGGGCAC
>VHZZ01003532.1:50380-62284 GCA_009801015.1 Silene noctiflora
TGTGGTGATACGAGTATTTTCGCGCTGCGGCATGGCTGTTGGTGGCGGTGTTGCGATGCCGTCATCGGTTCGGTTGGAGTAGATGGGATACTTATGAGATGAACTTTTGAAAGTGTATACCAGTTATATACATTGTTGTTTTTTTACTATTGTTCTTGTTAGGTCGGTCTGGGCATATAGACTGTTGTTTTGTTTATTGATGTTTCTAACTAGTTTCGACTTGAGAGTGAGGGTACAGTATGATATGGAAGAGAGTTGCGTATGCTTTCGTTGTTATCAAGAGATAGTGATATTCTGTTGATGGGACACAGTTGCGAGAGGTTGTTGGAGTACTTTTGATCTTCTTTTAGATGAGGCATTGATTGACATAGTAATGGCAAGTGATTTGTGGAACATGTGTTGTACTGAACTAGAAGCTGCAGGTGGTTCATAATCTTCCATCAGGACAGTAGGTATGGAGTGTTAGGAATTACTATCATGTTAAGTTCAGGATGAGTTTTGCGGCCATAAAAAGAGGGAACTTGAGGATCTAATGTAAGTGTGTGTAACAACTGTGGATCGTGAGTTATGACTTTGGAGATAGGTGCATGATAGAGAGGTATGTCGTTTTGCAGTAATGTGGAAGAGTTGGGGTATTGGTGATGCTAARGATTTTGTGGTATAGGTGAGGTGGGGTGCCGAATGATTTGAGGTATGAGAACTGTTAGAGAAAGAGAGCCCTGGATGGATATAGGAATGGTTGTAGGTATTGAGGTTAAAGTGGGTTGTCGTTGACATGCGATGGTGATAAGGATTATGGGAATTATAGCAAATGATCTAGTATTAGTGGGCTACGAGGCTGTAATATTTATCTTAAGAGGAGTAGGTAGCGACAAAGGGAGTTTTTGAGCTTTTACATGTTGTGGTATATTTTGAAGTTTTGAGTTTTCTTTGTAGAATTATGGAATGTTTGTCGTTGGGTAAATTCTATGTATTCGAATTACGCGGTTATAGAGTGATGTTGTAGGTAAGTACGGTTGCGATAGTGTTGATGGTTTAGGTGGTGACGTTATGAAACTTCGAGGACGAAGTTCTTTTTAAGAGTGGTAGAATGTAACATTTCATTTTGGCAGTCGTTCTCGCTCGAGGATTGTATGGGTGGAATTAGGTGGACTACTCTATGGTGGATGCTAGGTGTTGCGAGTTTCGTTGTTGGTTGAGTTAGTGTCGAGGATGGAGGAAAAGAGTTGGAGTGTTGTGAGATTGTGGGGTGTTATGTGTGCATGTGTTTTACAGGTATGGGTTTGAACTTCGGGGACAAAGTTCATTTTTAAGGAGGGAAGACATTAATACTCGTGATTTGTGGCACTGGACACTCGGCCGAGTACAGGGCACTCGATCGAGTGCCTGTGTGGGTAAGTTTGTCAGTGTGCTGGAGTTTGGGAACTCGGACGAGTACGTAACACTCGGTCGAGTGAGGCGTACTCGGTTGAGTGCCTTGCACTCGTTCGAGTGTCGTGTACTCGACCGAGTGTCAGCTTTTTCCGCGGAAAGTATATATATTAGAACGAGAAGCAGAAATMATTTTATTCACTTTTAAAACAAAACCTAAACATCGATAACTGCTTCTCCTTCTAATCCTTCACCCCGCGGAGCATCTTTGTCATTTGTTGGGAGTTTTCACGCATTGTAACATCGTAATCGTCGGGGTAAGTCTTTAATTGAGTCTTTTGGCCTATCGTATGTAACCCTAATTTCTGATTTGGGRGTTWTTGGGGATTTGTACCTTATTTGTCTTAATTKATTCGTTAWAGGAGGAGACTTCGTAGAAGAAGCGTTTTGATCTATTGCTTGTGTCCRGATTKCTTGTTGAGGTAGGGTTTCCCTACTCAGTTGCCTGTAGAATTATATATTGTATAATGTGACGATCTTATGTTGCTATTGTGATATGATTATACGGTGTGACGGTGTTGTGATGGCGATGTTGGTGGTTTATGTTGGAGTTTGGTGTGATTGTTATTGTTACGTGAGCCATTGTGAGCGGTGGACTAACCCCCATTGTTCGCCTCCTGCGTTCTCACAGTGCAGGAGGGATCGGTGGATGGTGTTGGTGTTGGGTGCGGTTGTGATGATGATTGATATTGTAATTGTGAACCATTGTGAGAATTGGTTTCACCCCCATTGTTCGCCTCTTGCGTTCTCTCAGCGCAAGAGGGATGTGCACATTAAGGGACTTAGGTTATCGGGTGGTAGGTGGTAAGGCTGCAGTCCCCACTGGCAGGGATGCATACTTTGGTGTGTAGTCGGTTACTTAATTTCTGGTGTGGTGGTGATGGTGGTGGTGACGGTGTGGTGGTTTGTTCTGGTTGTTTACATTGTTTACTGTATATAGTTGTTCAGTTGACTGRCCCCATTATTGTTTTCAAAACTGTGGTGATCCATTCGGGGATGGTGAGCAGTTGACTTAGCAGGTATTGACGATGATGGTTGTTGACTATGCGGAGGGGTTAGCAGGGTGGAGTCTTCACAAGTTTTGTTATTAACTTCCGCAATCATAGTTTAGTTATCACTTTTGTTTTGTTTTGGATTTTGTACTCCGTTTTAGAGAGAGCTTCGTAATCACTTTAAACTATATTTAGTTTAATGTTTCATTGTGATTACTAAGATGTTCACTACCTCGGGAAACCGAGATGGAAGCATCCTTGTACTCGGAGGTAGTCCTTGGTAAGGTACCTCGGAGTATGAGGGTGTTACAAGAGTCTTTCATCCAAAAAAAAACTTAAAGCAGAAATTAGAAATGCCAACAAAGCAACGGAGGATACCCGGTGTTATCTCATGGGGTTCCAGAGCAACCATGGACCCAGGAAGCCACAGAACTCGAAACTTGGGTAGCAGGTTATAAAGGACAAAAAAGTATTCAAACTGTTTTAAAGGTGGTACCAGAAGGCAGTAAAATATTACGTGTTTTGAAAATAAGCAATTGTTATATGTACAGTATTCTATCGTTTTTTTTTTTTTTCTGGACTATTAAAAGTTCTTCTGTACACTAACATCTCCACACTTGGTTAAATATAGTACTTCTTCAGGTGAAGAATGTTCCATGGTTTTTGTATGAGTTGATCGTGCATGGTCATTAGTTTGTACGCCCCACGGCCAACAACACTCTTCACCTGGAATGGTCCTTCCCATTTGTGGGTAAATTTTCCAACTTTATTATTTATAGTGTTTGGAAACACTTTTCCGAGGACCAGATCTCCTACTTCCAGGGTCCTGATTCCGACGTTCCTGTTATAGGTTCTGGCTACAAACTGCTTGTAGGAGGCTAAGCGTATGTTAACGCTTGTCCTTATTTCGTCTATAGTGTCCAGGCTCTTGGTCATTTCCACCTGTTTCAGTTCCTCTGTCATACATCCATACTTGTGAGTGGGCACCAGAACTTCTAATGGTATCACTTCCTCTGCCTCGAACACCAAGCTGAATGGTGTTTGGCCTGTTGTCATTTCTGGGATGGTCCTATCTTACCACATTACTAAGGGTAGCTCATCTTCCCATTTTACTCCCAACTCCTCTAATCTTTTTCTCAGGTTTTAAACGATGATTTTATTTCCGGATTCAGCCTGTCCGTTGGACTGAGGGTTTTTGGGTGATGATTTTTTTAGTGCAAAGCACAAAATCTCTCAGCGTTTGCCGATACGAACTATGACCCGTTGTCACATATGATTTATGGAGGAATTCCAATCCTGCAGAGTATGTTATGTTTGATAAAAGAGATTGCTCGCTTATCTTTTACCTCAGTAAATGCCTCCGCTTCTATCCATTTTGAGAAATAGTTTGTCATTTCCAGCATGTATAACCTGTCCCACGGGGCCCTAGGTAGTGGACCCTACACACGATATCCATTCATCAGGTCATGAATGGCCATGGTGAGATAATGCGGTGAAGGGGTTCTGCTGGCCGGTGGATCATTGGTGTTGATCTCTGGCAGACGTTACACTTTTTCACGTATTCTACTACATCTGCGCACATTCTCGGCCAAAAATAGCCTTGCCTAAGAGCCTTGTTTGACAGGCTCATGCCCCCTGCATGGTTTCCACATTCTCCACTGTGGATGGCATACAGGACCGTTTGTGCTTATGTGTTGTCTAAGCACCTTAATTGAGGTTCTGCTAACGAATTCCTGAAAAGTATATTGTCAACTAACACAAATCTAGAGGCTTTCATTTTGAAAGCTCTTACCTCCCTTCTGTCGGCTGGGAGCGTGTCTTCCTTTAACTAATCCAGATAGGGCTTGCGTTAATCAGGATCAGTTTGCTGCTCATCCGTGTTCATTAGTATCCCAGCTCCATTCACTTGCCCTTGATTCTGCTGCGCGTCTAGTGTACCTTCTCTTCTCTCCATCATTTTTTGTATTGCTGGTTCCAATACATGGACTATTGGTATGTTGGACTCCTTTGCTGGCTTGAACGTTGCCCCCAGGGTTAATAGGGCATCAGCTTCAACGTTCTAATCCCTGGGGACCTGGTTTATCTTAAAATTTCTGAATTTCTGTTTCAAGTCTTTTGCTACGTTGAGGTAGGCTATCATCTTCGAGTCTCTAGCTGTGTAAAAATAATTTACATGGTTAACTATAAGCAGAGAGTCACTATATACCTGTAGGTTCCTGATTTTTAGGTCAAGTGTCATCTGCAGTCCCAGTATGAGTGCTTCATACTCTACCTCGTTATTTGTTGCTTTGAATTCACATCGGATTGCCTGTACTATTAGGTCCCCTTGCGAAGATCGTAGCACTAAACCCACTCCTGGTCCCCTCTAGTTGGAAGCTCCATCTATGTGAAGTGTCCAGATTTTACTCCTTCTGTCTTCTTCTAAGGTTAGCACGTCTTTTTCTGTAATACCCTCATTTATTTAAAAGCCTTTAGCAAGACATTCTTAAATAAATAGAGTTGTTACCATCTCAGAGTTTCCGAGGTAGTGAATAACAAAGTACAGCAATCCAAAGTACATAAAATTAAAACTTTATTTAAAAGCCTTATTACAAGTTAACCAACTAAAACTGAAGTAATAAATTACAATTCTCTCGCAGCGGAAATTAAATAAAGTATATAAAATAAATAAAGATCGTCTGAACTAAGTGAGCTAGACAACTAGGTAGACTCAGCCATTCATCCTCATGCATCACCATGAGATCCCAAGTCAGCTATCTCAAAACCTGTCATCACTCTGCTTCCCAATAATTGGTTTATCACAAGTGTTCAGGAATACACTGTCAACTACGAGGTTGAGTAGAATAACTATCAACAAACAATAACAAGTATAATATAAACATGCACGATATGATATGCAATGCCAACACAACTGAGCTCATCACCCGAAACACCCGTTCATCCCGTCAATCCCTGGCCCGGGGTATCCATCATCCCAATACAATATTGAGGTATCCATCATCCCAACAAAGTTGAGGTATCCATCATCCCAACAAAGTTGAGGTATCTATCATCCCAATGGGATATTGAGGTATCCACCATCTCAGTATAACTGAGGTATCCAATGCAAATGTTGTGCCAACAATAAATACTCATCCCAGAACGACTCTGAGGTACCCAATACAAAAGATACGCCACAACAATAAATAATAAATGGCAACCAATTCATCTCAAACACGAAGTTGAGGCATCCAACAATAATAATAATATTCACTCAATAAACCAATAATCCATCCAATTTACATTACTAAATAAATTACACAAACCATTAATAATACAAGTTGAGTAGTTATACTACCTTTTCAGCAAATACTCTCATAATGCAATCCAAGCAATCATGTAATATTACTCTTAAATAAAACCGTCACCTAATAAAAAAATATTCTAATTACTAATCGTCCTAAACGATTATTAAATAAAAAAAAAAAAAATTACGAAAATGAATAACAAAAACTAATTATATTAAAAACTCGTCTTAAGACGACACAAACTCTCCCTCACTCCCTCTTCTACCCGCAACAACACTCCCCCAAACACACGCCTATCACTGCCACTACAGCCAACCACCGCAGCCTCCCTCACCAATCCTTGCTACCGCCAACACCACCACCAGTCTCTGCCTTGCCACCCACCAGACCACGGTCAAAATCCTGGCCCTAAACCCTCACGACGCAACTCCTCACAACACTCAAACACCACCATCAACAACCCAGCACCACCGTGGTCACCCTGGACCAACGAAGACACAACCCCTTGAATCGCCTGACGCCGATGACTCCAACCATCTCATCACCTTTGACGCTAACCAACTACAACACCGTCAAACTCTCTCTCCTTCACTCACGACTTTTTAGCCACCACTGCACCAACCACCACCAACGACAACTACACCACCTCCACTCACACTCCTTAAGCACCAGCTACCCAACCATACTCCTGCGTGGACCAACCAACCACCACACACAGCATAGGTCGTCTTCTAAACTCACGACAAACACCACACAAACAACTACCCTACGTTCAACGGCCAGGACAACGTCGGTCAACTAGGTTCACGACAGCCTAACCCTAGGTCGCGGTGCAGTCAAGGGTCGGTCAAGGACGATCAATGGTTAAACTTATAAGACGGTTTAATAAAATAATTAAATTAATTATAAGACGGAATTATAAAATACCTCTTTGATTTTAAGACGAAAATAATTGCAAGACAGATCTGAAATTCTCCTTTAAAACTCCCTCACCAGATTTATATAAATTTTGTAAAAGTAAAAGTGAATAAAGAAAGGCTAAAGGTTGGTATTAACAGTCATAAAAGTAAGGTAGTATGGAAAGATACAAATACTATTATATATTATTATTTTATTATAAAGAATACTGCTAATATTAGAAAACTGTTTCTCTTATTCTACTGCTTCCACACGCTTAAACCGACTCCAAAGCCAAACTTATTTAAAATATTTTCCGTCTTACAATCTTATAATAAAATATGAAATATATATAATTAAATAAAATATAAAGATGTTAAATAATTATAAAAGTCTTCTGTCAAATAATCATAAATACTTATAATTAAAATATATTTTCTCATTTTAATATCGTTCACTCCTTTTGACCAAGCTCAAAATACGAGGTATTATAGTCTTCCTTCCTCAAAAAGAACTTCGTCCCGAAGTTCACAAAAAACACCCAAACTCGCCCAACCACAAAACAAAAGAACACTCCACTACACAAATTAAATTAATAAAAGATACTTTCATTATTAAATTATCTTTAAAATGTCACAAAAACACGAGGTGTTACATTTTTAGTCTGGGCTTAGATAGCTGGGCTAAAGCCTAATACGAAGTCTTGCAATGCTTGTGATTTGATTGCATTTCGTGGCTCAAATTGGATATCGTATCCACCGAGGTGTACGGACCATTTTCACATTCTTCATGACAACCCAAGTTTCCTCATTATGGACTTCAGAGGGTAGTTACTTACAACGTGTATAGTATGGGACTCGAAATAAGGACGTAGTTTATACGATGCAGTGACGAGTGCGAGCACTAGTTTTTCAAAATATGTGTACGTGGTCTCTCCAGATAACAGAGACCTCCTTACATAGTAGACTGTTTGCCGCACCTTGTCTTGTTCCCTTACTAAAACTGCACTGACTGCTACCTCCGTTATTGACAGATATAGGAATAGAGGCTCTCCCCTTTCTGGTTTCGATAATAGTGGTGGGAAGCTGAGGTAGCACTTCAATTCCTTGAACACCCTTTCATGTTTTTCGGTCCACTCAAACTTTTTGCCTTTCCTGATTATGTAATATAATAGCCTACATCTGTCTGACAACCTAGAAATGAATCTGATCAATGCTGCTACCTTCCCTGCCAGCCGTTAGACGTCTTTTGGCCTTTTTGGTGACTGTAGCTGAAGCACTACTTTGATCTGTTCTGTGCTGACATCTATTTCCCTTTGCATCACTATGTACCCCAGGAACTTTCCTGATGACACCCCAAAGCTGCAATTAGATGGGTTTAGCTTTATTTTGTATTCCTTTACATTGTAAAAGGTGTCCGTTAGGTGTTCCATATGCATATAAACTTTCCTAGATTTTACCACCATGTCGTCGATGTACACCTCCATTGTCTTTCCTATTTGCTCCTTAAACATATTATTCACTAGCCTCTGGTAGGTAGAGTATGCGTTCTTCAACCCAAAGGGAATTACGTTGTAACAATAGACCCCCCCCCCCCCCCTTTTTCTAACATGAATGTTGTCTTTTCCTAGTCCCCTGGATCCATTTTGATCTGGTTGTAGCCGCTTCAGGCGTCCAAGAACGTTAACATCTCATGTCCTGTTGTAGCATCGACCATGACATCAATGTTTGTAGTGGAAAAAGGGTCTTTTGGACACGCCTTGTTCAACTCTTTGAAGTTCACGCAAAGTCTCCACTTGCCATTCTTTTTTTTGTACCACATTCGACAGCAACTCTGGGTGCTTAGCTTCCCTGATTTTTCATGCTGCCAACAAGTTATCTACTTCCTGGTTTATGACTTGGTTCCTTTCATATGTAAATTTATTCCTCCTCTACTGTATTGGATTGCACTTTGGGTCCACACTTAGCTTGTGTATTATGATGGATGAATTTATCCTTACCATATCGTCGTGGAACCACGCGAAGCAATCCATGTTAGTTTTAAGAAATTCAATTAATTGTTGACGGAGTTTACCTGTTCACTCTACTCCTATTAACACTGTCCTTTCGGGATGCACTTTGTCCAAATTGACTTGATCTAGTTCCTCTGCAGGTGGCTCAATATAATCAGCCTGGACGTATTAGCTCTGTAATTAATATGTTGGGTGCCCGGATGTGGATTTTACGCTTGCTTGTAATATCCTCTTGCTTCCTCCTAATCTCCACGTATCTCTTCTACCCTTCATGGTATGGGAAATTTTACGCACTAATGGTATGTTGATGGACTTGCTTTCATCTGGTGTAGCCATGGCCTTCCAAGGATGACATTGTAGGTTATCGGACCATCGATGACTAGATACCTCACTTGCTTGTTGATCCTCCCTGCGTAAGTTGGGATCACGATTTCCCCAAGTGAATGGACTGTTTCCCCGCTGAATCCCACCAATGGGATAATCTTCTTCTGTAGATCCTTCTTGATAAACCCCTTACCCTTTATGGTTTCCAGCATGATTAAGTTAAATGAGCTCCCCGTGTCTATCGGAACCTTTCTTACTTTACAGTTCCCCATAGACAATGTTATGGTCAGTGCATCGTGGTGCTCCTGGTTATCATGGATGTACACTTCATCGAAGGTGACAGGTGGCAAGTCACTATATGTGACCCTGCAGGAGTATTCTGGCATATCCTCTTTAACTTCAGTGGCATGTCTTTTTGCAGCTGAGTATCTTAAACCACTTATATTTGACCCGCCTGTTATCACGTTTATCGTCTTCGTGGAGACGGGAGGTGCGGAAGGTAGAGTCTGGCTTGTGGAGCCTACCTTACCCTGTTGCCTGCCCCCACGTGGTAACAGGTGGTTCAAGTTTCCTATATTATACTGATGATTTATATCTCTTCGCAAAGTAATGCAATCCTCCGTTATGGCCGATATCATCATGGAATTCACACTTCTTTTTGCTATCCTTCTTCCATGATTACCCCTCCACTGGTGGCCTGAGCCACTTTACCTTGCCTCCTAGTTCCTTTAATGCCTGCAAAAATCATGTCGTCCTAGTTGTGGATCGATATTCGCTCAACTTGGGGGGGTAGTTTTGATTCTTCCTTTCATTCTCCTTCTACCTTGTGTACTGTTCGGTTGTAGGGTTTGGATCTTTTCTCCTTCTATTCTGTTGAAGTCTTATTTCTTGATCTCTCCACACTCGGTATGCTCCTCTTGGATAATGAACCCTCTTCTAATCTGATTGATGTAGGCGCCTTGGTTTAAACATCTTCAAAGGTACGACATGGTTACCTGGTCAGATCCTTGTACAAATCTGAGTCGTGGTGGACCCCCTGGCAGAACGCTTCTATGGTTGTAGCTATATCACATCCTCGTATTACCACTTTCTCCTTGTCGAATCTAGTGACGAAATCCCTCGTATTCTCCTCAAATCCTTGGACCACTTTATACAGGTCGCTAGTCTGTTTTTCAGGTTTCTAACTGCTGGCAAATTGTTGAGTGAATGCGTTTACCAAGTCAGCGAAGGTGGTTATGGACCTGTTTAACATGCTAACGAACCACTGCAAAGCTGCTCCTGATAGTGTTGATCTGAAACCTTTGCACATGGAAGGCTTCCTTTAGGGGTCTCATTGTTGTTATCATCATCATCTTTTGTTTGAAATGGCCGATATGGTCAAAGGGGTCAGCTATGCCATCATAGAGTGTTATTATGGGAGCGTTGAATCCCTTAGGCACAGTAACCAGCGCAATTGTATCTACAAACGGTGAGTCTGCATAGCTGTCGGGGGTTGCCTTCTCTAGGGGAGAAGATATCCTTGGGATCCTACTGATCATTTCTCTGAGCTCTTGATATTGCTGATCCCTACTGCTATTGCACCCAGCACATGGATTGTATGTGTGTTGATGATGATTCTGGATGTTGCCCCCTGACCAACTAGCCATAGGATTTTGATGGTGGGGAGTCAGAGGGGTTGCTGTCACTAAGGATCCTGACTGCCAGCCTCGGCAACCTGTGACCTGCTGACTTACAAGTCCTGCACCAAACACCTGGTTAGTCATAATAGAATCATTAGAAGGCATATTACCTGGCCTAAATTCTGAATTGCAAGTAATTGGTGAGTTGTCAGGCGTCAGACATCTTATTCCCTGTGGGATTATGCCTCATGTTGGCGGCGTTCCTGTGAGGTCCAATCTGTTGACCAGGTCCGAGGGGAACTGACGTGCATGTTTCCTACTACCCGATGCCTCGAATTAATGGCTCATCGTTTGGGCCTTCCTTCTACTTCCCACCGGAGTAAGGGTAGATCTCTGTTATTGCATGGCATCTATATGCACCAAAATAGCTCTGTTCTCCTCTGCTGCTTAAACTTTAGCGCTTCGATTCTCTTCCCTCATGTTGTCGATTGATCTCTGCAGGGCGTCCATCCCACTAATTATAATTTGGGTGGGTGGTGGGGGAGCTTGATGCCTGATATGGCGTGTCTCCCGTTCCCCCTGGACGGGTCCTGTTTTCCCCTAGACTCTTAGTTGAGCTTCTACTGCGCTGGACCCCTTGGGGGGGCGGATGGTTGGCTTTGGGTGGCGGGTTGGTTTTTGGCGGGGGCTCTGGCGCTGAGGTTTGTGCCCCTGCTGCAGATGTGTGCGGTGGGCTTGGTGACATCGACAGTGGCTGCCTTCCCTCGGTCCTTGGTGCGGTTCCTGGAATGAGTTGTTTATTTCCGGACATGTTGGATGCTGTTGTGAAACGACTTAACGATGACGACCACTATGCCCACGGTGGGCACCAAGCTGTTTTGGTAAATTTTACCAAGTTGAGGATTGATTAGGGTTAAAGTAGTCTTATTCGTTTATTGTATAAATATGGTTGTAATTGTGCGACTTGAGTTTGCAAATAGTAAAGAATGTAATTAAAGGAATTAACACAAGAGATATGGTGGGACGGAAAACCCAATGTGGGAAACGACCGCGGGAATGAGACGATATCCTTTCAAGACAAACAGCTCTTTGTAACACCTCCATCTACCAAGGAGCCTTAACAAGACCTTCCCCAATAGATAAGGGCATTACCATCTCGGTTTTCCGAGGCAAGTAATAATCAAACGTCGATAATAGACCAATTAAGTACTTTACATGCGATTACCAGACAAACCAAAGAAACGTTAAAACTCATTGAACTATCATCTAAAGACTAAACCGTCGTGACTCGTAGCAACTCGTCCCTTCGACACCCAGCAAGACTTCAAAAGACAACCTGTCAA
>VHZZ01003533.1:1898-24244 GCA_009801015.1 Silene noctiflora
TTTAGTAGCCTCCCTGAGGAGATCGACCCTACTTCCGCTAACTTCTGTTAGTTGACCTAGGATTTATTTTTGGTACTTGACGACCGGTATCAATACTTGTGACTTCCGTCTTAGCAAATAATAAATATACCCATACTGAGCGAGAACAATCATCCACAATAGTAAGAAAATACTTAGCACCGCAAGTAGAAACAGTACGATATGGACCCCAAAGATCGCAATGTATTAAATTAAAAATATCAGACGCAATGTTGTCACTCAAATTGAAACTTGCACGAGTTTGTTTAGCAAGATGACACACGTCACACACCAAACCTTTATTAACCGAAATAGATTGAGCTAAAGGAATATATTTAACCACATTTGCCCCTGGATGACCGAGCCTTTGATGCCACAAATCATAAGACCCGAGCGTGTTCACCGTGTTCACCATAGTCAAATTGGTCGAAGACGGCTAGAACAGTCCATCCCGGAGCTCACCTACTCCAATCATCTTCCTCAAGGAACGGTCCTGTATAAAACAACGGTCTTTAGTAAATTGCAACACATAATCATTATCTTCCGTTAATTGAGACACGGAAATTAAATTGCAAGTTAAGTGTGGAACAAATAGAACCCGTCGTAAGACAATATGGCTGTCAATACAAATCGTGCCCATTTTGGCTGCCAAAATCCGTTTCCCATTTGGCAGACCCACGACCCTCGGAGGGATCACCATACTATCCGTAAATAAGGATAAATCACCGGTAACATGATTAGAAGCACCGGTATCGATAATCCAAGAAACAGACGTACCAGATAATCAGTCGGAGGAAACAGTATGAAGAGCATTAACATGGACCAGATCGTCACCATGTGACCCAGACCCCGAGCTAGTATGTACACTTGCACTCATGCTTGCAGGGGAACCTGCTCCTGTACCCTTGCTACGACGTAATTCAGCCAAAGTCCGAGGCCGACTTCCCCACCAATCCGGAAACTTATTGATTTTAATGAAACAAGATTTTAAATCATGCCCATTAATTTGACAGTGATCACAAAACAGTTTTCGACGTTCTAATTTGTCCTTTTCACGCAAAGCCTTCCAATCAGAAGAAGTGCGTGAGACCCCGGGTACGGCATAGGCTACGACATCAGCCACATCAGTAGGTGGCGAAGCATCATGAAGCAGTCGTTCAGCCTGGAGTACGGCATGGTATCCGCGATTAAGAGAAGGGAGGGGGTCAAGCTGAAATTGTTGGTTGCGGAGGGGTCCGTACAAGCTACGGTCTAGGCCCATAAAAAATTGGTGGAGGCGTTCATTATCGAGTCTCTTAATGGCTTTGGCAGCGATGTCACAAGTGTATTTACCGCATTCACACGCAAACGGGGGTTCATGAATGGTAAGGGCATCCCAAAGCGTTTTTAATTTACTGTAATATTCAGTAACTGACATACCTTTTTTCTGCCGACATTCACCGAGTTCAGTTTTTAAGGAATAAATCGACGTACCATCAATCACGGCGAAGCGTTCCTCCAAGTCCCCCCACATTGTTGTTGCATCCTCGACATACGGAACACTCTCAAGAACAGACGGGGCAATTGTAGCCCGAAGCCAGGAGACAATGGTACAATAAACAACCTCCCATTGCTCAAGGAGAAACGCATCTGTCGGTTTTACAACAGTACCGTCGCAGAAACCAAATTTCCGACGAGATTTCAGTGCCATTCGCATCGAACGACTCCATTCATCATAGTTATGATCTTTTAAGAGAACGATAGAAAGTTTGAGATTTGGGAGATCCCCTGAACCGAGATAAAACGGAGATAGGGGATCAATTCGGGGTGCGGAAGATTCCGATTGAGAAATATAAGAAGCATCTTCACCAGTAGTCATGGCAAGAAGATGAAGAATTTGTTTGATGTTTTGTGTTTTATTTTTGTGGTTGTAAAAAAAAAAAAAAAAATTGGCTCTATGATACCATGTTAGCTAATGAAGCATGAAACAGAGAAGTAAGAACAGAGGAGAGGAGAATGTAATTGCGTGCCTTTCTCATTTGATAACTTTCCAATTTAAAATACACAAGATAGAGCATATCGCTTAGAATCCGTAACAAGAATGATTTGTTACCCAAAACTAATTGCTAGTAAATAGGAAAGGATTACTAAAAATGAGGAACAAATATTGTGCTAATATATTTCGCACAATATTCGTCTAATAAAGATTTCAGTGTATTACCACAAAGGTTGTTCAGGTTGAAAGACTTGGTGTACATTATAGATTTGTAATGTAGGATGATGCATGAGAGTTTCCTCTTTAATGTAGACATGTAATTTATATTTGACTTTATTACTTCCCTAAAGGCCACTTTATGAAATGTAGACTTTTAGTTGAGCTAAAAAAAAAGCAAAAAAAAAAAAAAAAAGAAAAAAAAAACTCGAAGTATGAACACAGTGGCGGACGCGGGTTCCGTCTCAGGGAAGTTGCCGGAATTATGATAAAAGAAATGAAATCATCATAGAAGACGGGTGCCAGAATTATGATATTTTTTTATCGACAACAATAAACCGATTATATTAAAGAAACAGAGAAACACATACAAAAGTTTAGCCTGTAGCTAAGCTTAGAGATCAGTGTCGATAAAGAACAAGTAAATTATGTATTTCCTGCAACGAATGCCACAAGGAAACCGGTACTGGCAACGACAATGTCGGAACGGAAGATAGTTTTCGACATGAAACCTGAAAAGAGACGGAAGCAAAATATGTAGACCGGGTTGTATGCAATAGTGAGTAAAAGCGCTTTAATGTGTGCCAGAATTATGATAATTAATAACAAAATGAAAATTCTTCTTTCGCTTTAAAAGACTCCACTACTCGTTACCAACTGCTATTAAATTTTACTCCGACACGTACTAAGACTCCGCACCATAAATTCTCTAACTACGCCAATGCAAGTATCAAATCGAGATTTAATACTTTAGCATAAAACAAATAGCAGCCTAAATTTTGATGTGCTTGGGATCATATATGGATTAATGAGATATAAATGGGCAATTCTAAATTCCTGATAACTAGATGATGTGATTTTTGGATGATGATAGGACAATTGAATTGAAGTTGTAGTATCCCGTACAATTATCTAACAATGTGCCTATACATTGACTTGTGACTTTCATCTTTGGGCATAGAAAATGAAATCTCTTCCTTTTTTTCCTTGCATTGTCATCTATTTGCAACTACTTGTGATCTTGTGATTACTCAATCTCGATCTCCTATTCTATTTTCGTGTCTCAACTTGTGTCTTACTACCTTTAGCCTTTGACACATACCCTCTTATTATTTTTACACAATTACTTAATGCTCATGTGTCAAATGGAGAAATAGTGGAACACAAGATGGAACACGGAAATGAGACAGAGAATCTGGACTCGTAATTACTGGCTTAAATTGAACTTGATTTTTGAGAATCCATTTTGTGGTTGAACTTGATTTAGCATCTCTTAATCACTGTAGATTCACTGTTCATGATTGCAGGCACCACATTTAGCTCATCTCAATGAGCTGTGTTGAAGTAGCCCACTTGAATGATGGTGAGACTTATTTTGTTTACAGGGCAATTCTCATTTGTGACGGAAGGTATCCGTCACTTTGAGAAGACGGGTACCAAATTGTGAGACAAAAGACCCATGAGAGGAGAGAGGAAAGCAAGTGGAGGGGTGCCCCACCTTTTGCTTTATTCATTTTATGAGTGGCATTATCCGTCACAAATACCGACCCGTCACAAGGGAGACGCTTTGTTGTTTACACCCCATGTTTTTGTCCATACTCGAGTCGTTTGGATCACAAATGCGACAAAAGTTTAGAGTTGGACTCAGTTATCTCTTGATCGACATGATTAGAAAAGCTCATATAGGAGCAGACGATTCAGGACCTAGCAAGGGGAGTTTTAATACGGTTGCATTTTCACAAAATTCAAAACCTCAAGACCAACTTTAACTCGTTAACAACGAGATTTTACATTGAATGATGGTTAACCAATTTTTATTTGTGACCATCCACTTTAGTCCAGGTTAAAGTCAGTATTAGAATCATCGCACTTGGGTGGCAAAGCTATTCATCCCGAGTTTTTACATGGCTGCATGCCTGCATAAATAAGAAACTCGAGACCTGGCCTTTGTTTACTGTTTAGTTAAATTGACTTCAATCGTTCACCAGTTGATCTATGTAATAATTGATGTTTTGGTTGAATGATGGTGAAGTTGAAGAAAGCAAATTGAAAAGAATTTGTGAGTGAAAGTGATAGACTGATAGTTCACTGGATATCCTCTGCTGTACTCCCAAATATTCTGTTTTAAGGTCAGATTTACTCATCATTCCTTAATAAAAGCCAAACCAAATCTTCACTCTTTTACCCTTTTTTCGGTTGTTCAACTACTTACTCAATTGAAACGTAAAGAATCAGTTGAGTCAGAAGGAGTATTTCGTTAAATTTCTACAGTAAAAGTGTGATCAGGCGAGTGAATTAGTAATTTCATTTATAGTGAATCTTGTTTAAGACAGTTGTATGTGTAATGATACAATAAAGCAATAAACCCTAGTATTAAATGAGTAAGACAACACTAATCGACTTCAATTCATGACTTGGTTAGATAAATACAACGGTTTTAGACAAGTACAGTACACGATCGCTTGGCCAGGATAAGAGCTTCTAATTTTGTTCATACTTGTATAATTCCATGATTGTGGAGGACCAACAAAGAAGAAAGACCTGGTTGTGATTAGCTGACCCCTCTTCTCTTCCCATTTTTTATGGTCAGCCACAGAAACTGTCTTTCTACATTTATAGTTCCTTCCAAAAGATTGATCAACTCTTTAACGACCCGACCATGGCACTGTACTGCATTAAATATCGGGTTCAGTATTGATCATCATGCGCCTACAAGGCCTTGGTTGCATTGTAGGAAGTTTTAGTGGCCAGTATTTGAACCAAATACATTGCCTCGTCTGCTAACTTCGTTCCAATCACATCCACTCGGCCACTGTAGATGATAGCACTCTACGAACTTGAACCAATTCTCGAAAATGAATCTAGTACCGACCTATCTGAGCCTATTGCGGCTAAATGTTAGTCACAAGGACAAATTTAATACTAACGTGATTTGAACCAAGGTCATGAGTATCATCCTTTATGACTTTACCAGCTACCTGACACCTGTTCTACCATCAATGTGGTCACTACTCCACCTCAAAATGAGATTGCAGAACATCCAAAATGCTTACAAAATTTAATTTGCACAATATTAATTTTGTGTCACAACCTAGATTTAATATTCCGTCTCCCGTATATGTGTGGTTAAATCTCCTCCTCAGAAAGAATAATATCTCATGTTTCTAATTAATTGTCTGTCTAGTTTAGCTCTAATTATTCTTCTATCCAATTATGCCATATTGTCCCCTTTACTGTACATTTGATTACTAATAGTTCATATTGTCTGGACTTATGATTTAGTGTATTCTTTTGGGCTGACCTGTATGTGTTTATTAGCCCTGTCTTATTCTCTCTGATTGTGTCCTCCATTACAGTGAACACTAAAATCATCTTTGACGGTCTTGCTTGTGAGTTGTGAGTTGTGAGTTGTGAGTTGTGACGGTCATAAACTTGTAACCTCTCACAACCTCCCTCCCACTTGCTCCTTGTAAGGTCACAAGTTTGTGAATCATCTCCCGCCACTCAATTTTGTGTGAGGTCATAAGCTTGTAACACAAGCTCCATATCTCATTTTAATCATCTTCCGCCACTCAATTTTGTGAACCGTGACTCTTGTGAGAGTTTCGCGAGTGACATTATGACCACCTATATATCATAGTCCGAAAATATTTCGCAGTATATAGCTTCTTTTTGGTCATCCAATACATTCGAGTTTGTACGTTATTCAGATTTAAAATGTGTTTCAAGTCCCTTAGAGCAACTTCAATGGTTGCATTTAGAGACCTGCTTGCAAATATTAAAAATTGTCAAGTGGTATGCTTACCACTAGAGTACAAAAAATACGTCCTGCTTGCAAGCGGGTGTAGCTTTGTAAAGCTATGTAGCTTGACCATTAAAAATAATAAAATAAGTAATTAAAGAACATTAAAATAAGTTATATTACAATATTTATTTGTTAGGGGGACTTTTTAAGCTAGATCTATTGTAATTTATTATTGAAGAGAGTTGTAGCTTAAAAGGTTTGTTGCTTAGAAAAAATATGGAGCAAGACAAGCTACAAGGTCTTTGAAACATACTCCGTATTTGTTAAACCTAACAATCAATTCCTGTAATTTACTTAATATACGTATAATTTTGTTACAACTTATTCCGTATAACAGAGTCTCATAAGTGATACTCCATATTAGTCTAACCCATCAATAACAAGAAGCACAATAATAAGCACTTGTGTAGTTGTGTTATTTACATTTAAAATCTATTTTGACAACCCAATATCATACATTCTTTTTGTCTCATAATAAGTGATTGAGACAGAGTATTACCGTAAGTCTCGAACCCATCCATGTAAATTCCACGTTCAGAGGATGTAAATGTTTCTTGTTCAAACATAGGTGTGGTGGATGATATGGGAATTTCATATCTGAAATTTTATTATTTAAAAAAAAAAAACAAAACAAAAATTCGGTTCGATTTATATTGATTAATTACATTGTCATGATTAGTAATTCGTCATTTTGATTTTAGAAATAAAAATAAAAAACTGATTCACTTTACTTCTATTAGTTTAACTTTTTTGACTAAGCAATTCATCATTTTCTATTCATTTTATTTCAATTAGATATCATTTAGTTTGTGGGTGGGGGGGATTGGTGGCCCACGACCCCACTAGAGTGTGTCATCCTGGACTCCGACTCGCTGTCGGAATTGCGAGAACTCCTCGATAATCATCGATGTGAAAAATTACAAATAACCAATCTATATTTACTTATTTTTACAAATAATTAACCATCATGTATTTGCACTTTTACAAATAACCCCAAACATTCATCTAAACTTCTCAATCACCACAATATATTTACCCCGACACTTATTTTTTTTATTTCCCAACTCGTTAAGTAACATTTTACGTAAAATTCCCATAATACCCTTCCCTCAATCAATCCCAAACATATCAATGTCCTTTGTGAAAATCATCACCAATACTCCCAAACTTATGAAACCCTAAATCCCGAAATGGTTAATCCCTAAATAATTCACAAAGATCCATTAATGAATCACTGCCAATTAATCCCTAATTAAATTCATCGTCTAGCAAAAACAGAATTCAAGTTCCTGAATGAGCATGTAGTCCAAGGCCATAATTCAACCTTAAAGTTGTTAAATAGCCAATCCATGAACATGCAGTGTTACGTTGATGTCACAAAAGGGCTATTTGTTCTTCATTTTCTTAAGAGAATTATTCATAGCAGTTTTAGGCTTTTAGCAGACATCCACTTCTTCAATGAAGAAGCATTCCTCATAAAAGGGTAGCTTTCACTTATTTCGACTCGGCGCTGCGAAGCTTTACTAACCTCGACATCTCTCGTAGTACTCGCTACTTGATCGCCATTTTTCGGAGAACCACCTGACCCCCTTTTTTTTGTTCATCAAAAAAGGTACCAGTGGAAATACAACTGAAAGTACATATCTCATCGGGTTCACTATTGGAGTTTTCCCTTTGAAATACATTTCCTGGCAGGACTCGAGAAATGTTAAAGGCATTGTCGTTACTACCACCCACAAGCTGTGTCCATGACGATTTCTGCAACCATGAGCTACTCGTTGTGCTTCAATTGATTGATGGATGTTTGTGAATTAAGGGATTAACAATTTGGGATTTATTTAGGGTTTCATAAGTTTGGGAATATTGGTGATAATTTTTACAAGGGATATTGGTATGCTTGGAGTAATAGAGGGAAGGATATTATGGGCATTTTACGTAAAACGTTACTTAACGAGTTGGGAAATAAGAAAACCAAGTGTCGGGGCAAATGTACGGTGATGATTGGGAAGTTTAGATGAAAGTTTAGGGGTTATTTGTAAAAAAACAAATACATGGATTTTATTTCAAAAAATACGCAAATACGTGGTAATTATTTGTAATGTTTCCATAGATTTAAAGCACTAATAGTATACTATAGAGGTGATCATGGGCCGGGCCGGGGTTGGGTCGGGCCGAGTCAATAAATTCAACCCAGATAATCAGGCCGAGCTGGGCCGGGCCAAATTTTTGGGCCTCTTTGGTTGGCCCAAGCCCGACCAAACGGGCTTTTGGGCTAGTTCGGGACATTGCGGGCTTCTTTGTAATGTATATATAGTTAGTTAATAGTTATGATAACCTCCTATATCCATAAACTCCTTTCCGAAAGAGAACATTTGTGTTCGTAATGGGATTCTAGAACTTGTTTATCCATACTAAATAAAGTATGTCTTGTAAAGAATTCCGGGAAATTGTATTATAAAGTAGAAGGGCGCTTTACATGTAATCTTTATAGATTAAGCCAAATTAACATATTGTAAACCAAACTAATGGATTTTAGTGAGCGAGTTTTGTCATGTATGCCTCATGTAAAAGTGTTAAATATTTGTACATCCACGGTAAGTTAAACTAATATCTTCACTTTGACAATGATGGAATGATAGTGGTGTGTTAATATGGCAGGTATGTGTAGGCAAATTCGGGCAGTAGTATATACTGAAATTATTAGTTTGTCAGTTTTAAACCATTAGTAATTTTATACTATTAATTGTGGATGCTGAAATGATTAATGCCTAAAACAATGAATTTGTTTCATCTTAACGTATAAGAACGGGCCGGGCCGTGCAAAAATTCGGGCCAAAAGCTTGGCCCATACCCGGCCCTAAAGATCCATCGGGCTTTTATGGGCTGAGCCATGGGCTTTTTCGGGCCTAATTTTATGGCCCAAGCCCGTGAAAAAATTGGCTTGGGCCGGGCCGGGCCAACGGGTTTGGGCCATTTGATCACCTCTAATATACTACAAAGGGTATTTTGTGTAATGGAGTTGCTCTTTCATGTACTCCCTCCTATTCCCGATAATTGTCCCATTTGGACAATGGCACGAAAATTAAGGAATAGAGTTAAATAATGAAATGTATTGTATAAGGGTAAGAATATAGGTGGGGTAGTGAGTTAATAAGATGGGTTAATTGTGGGTTGGGTAGTAATATGTGTAAAGTAACAAGGGTAGCATGGTAATTATTGTAGACAATGAGACATTATTGTGAATAGACGAAAATGAACAATGGGACAATTATGTAGAATAGGAAGGAGTACAACTTTTACCCATTTATGAACATTCGTTCATAATGTTTTCAAACACTATCTTTCCTCCTAACCAAAAACCAAATTTTTTTCTCTCTCTTCCTTTCAAAACTGAATCAAATTTTTCTCAAATTCTTCAATTATGAATGTTAATTCTCATATCGAGCAAATAATTACTAAGTTTTATCAATAAACTACATATAATTTTTAGTAAATTTAATTGAATTAATCATTATAATCTTTAATTAGGAGTTCAATTGGATTTATTTGAGAAAAAATTGTTGTTACACAATTGAAGATGCCATAGCATATTGACCTTGTAGAATTTGACTTTCGTGCATTTCGTTACTTGCCGACAATTCAATCACTTTCCCACAAAGGAATATACCTTTCATCAATACTTTACAGACCTCACATTCCACCATACCTTGGCCGTTTAATGATATTAGTATTGCAGTCTAGAAATTTGCGAAAAAGTGGTGTAGGATGGGTGGACCCGATGACGCACGGTGGAGGAAGGGTGGTAGCGACGGTGGTTGACAGCGGGGGGAAATAGTTGAAAGGTGGAAGGAGGCAATTGAAATGGAGAAAATTGAAATAGAGGAATAATTGAAAAAGAGAAATGTTGAAATGGGAAGGATAAAATGATAAACTATATACATAATTAAATAATTAAATAAATCATATTATGTTCATGAAAAAATAATACCCTATTTTACCATATTCATGGCCTAACATTGGTAAGAACATAACAAGTTCAATGGGCTCAATTTTAACATCCATACCTTTCTCACATGGCTTAACATGATTTTTAGTTGGGCTTTGGAACTATATGGGCCTTACACAAACTTCTTCCTCCCAAAGTCCACCCAAGAAAATTGCAAAAAAAAACCATAAACAACAACAAAAACTTGAACAAAAGAAAAAAGAAAACCATAAACAAAACCCCCAAAAAAGAAGAAAATGAGTCACCTTGTTCTCCTCCACAAGCTCCCATGCTATCACCTCTCAATCCCATCACCACCACCATCATCATCATCATCATCATCATCATCATCAGAGTTGATGATAAAATCAAGGGTCAAGATGTTTCCTTACAGTGTACCTGAGTTACACCCAATCAAAACCAATAATAGAATATTAATAAAATGTATGGCTAATCCAAGGAGAGTTGCTATGGTTGCTAAACAAATTTGGAGGGAGATATCTACTATGTTGCTGACCGACACGAAGTTACAGTCTGCTATTCTGCCCGAAGTTGCCCTTGGTGCTGACCGTTATCTTTCTTCTGTTACTACTATTACTGATGTTGAGATTTCTAATGACCTTCAGGTTTGTTTTGTGCTTACAACCGTCTTAAATAAGAATTTGTATTTGTCATATTTTATCTGTTTGGTTTAGTTTATGGAATTTTGCGGAATTGGGTTTTGAAGAAAAATTGTTTGGGGGAAGCCATCCACCAAATGGAATATTATAAAAGTTTACACAAGAATTTTTCGGGTTTTGAATTGGTACTTTGGTAGTGCAATGATTTTGTTCAAATAGGTACGGGTACCTGAGTCATTTATTTACTTTTTCTTTGAGAGGGGGTATTTTAATTAACGATAAATAAATGAGTGTGACGGTGGGAGTATATAGTAACATTACCCTGGTTGAATATTCTTAACTGTATTGCTGCGACAGTTTTTGAATGAACCAAAATGAAAATTGTGAGTCATTTTGCTTTATTCTATTAGAATCCTGAGTATTTGGCTACATTTGGAATTGGAAATGTAATGTTCTATGTATAACCTAAAAAGTTAAGTTTATGATTCTCAATTGAATTGAGTGAGATTGTTGTTGTTAAGGATGTGAGATGATAAAGTTTGAATTTTTTTTCATGTTGGGTTTTGTGAAAAATGTGAAATTCATTATGTTTAAAAGGTAGAGGTTTGGAATTGATGTGTATTGTTAATTGTTGTGTATAGGTGGCGAAAGTGTATGTGTCGGTTTTCGGGGATGATAGAGGGCGAGAAGTGGCTCTTTCGGGTTTAAAGGCCAAGACCAAATATGTAAGAGGTAAACTCGGAAAGCAAATGAGACTCAGGATTACCCCTGAAATCCGATTTATTGAAGATGATTCTTTAGAGCGCGGAAGCAGGGTAAATAACTCAGTTGTTCATACTTCCATTTGCATTATGTTCTGCTTTTCTGTATGTTTGCTATATAATGTAGATAGAATAGAAGGTTCCTTGTAAATCTTTTGTTCCTGCTAAATTCGGAGTACTATTTATGCCCTTGTGTCCACAAAGAAAAACTGCTGCCGGAAATGTGGTTTTCATGTTGTAGTATGGAATCCGCTGCGCTTCCTCCAGTCTTCTAGACATAGCTTGTCAAACTAGTTATAGAGATCATGTAAGAAATGTGTTAACGTGTCTAAATTGGTGAAATTTTGAAATGTAAGAAATACGTATGTGTTCATATGTCAAGCTCATGAATCATACAAAATTCTCAATGATTATTGATGGTTTGGTATAAATTATGTGGAGAAAATGTCCCTTGTTCTCAGGTTCTTACTATCGAAATGTTGCCGCTAAAATGTCAGCTAAGTTCTTTTATCTAACACCATGTGGAGCTATCACAATGTGAAATTGGTTGCTAATTGATAGCGATTATAACTTCATCAGTTTACAAACCTGATAGACCATGGGTAAAAAAGTTCAGTATCTAACATCATTGAGGATGTTCCATATTTTCTTTTTACCGTAAACGGAGTCTAACAATTAGTAGCGGTATCTAATTCTAACGAATTCTAACACTCTGAGGATGCTATTGACTGGTAGAAATTTATAGTTTAGTTTGCTGCATTTTGTTGCACTCCTCCTCTTGTGGTATGTCGATTTGGATCGAAATGAGGGCCTTACAATGACGACTTTTTGTGCCTTTCCGATTACTATTCAGGTTATTGCAATATTGGACAAGATCAAGAGTGATAATGATAAAAAAAATGAGGATTTTCCAGAAGAAAAGGAAGAAACAGCCAACTCACTTGATGATGATGATGATGATGATGATAACTGGGGTGGAAATGACACTGATGAAGGCGTTATTTATGTGCGATAGAAGTTACACCAATGGTGTGGTACATTTTACTCCTTTGCCACCTCTGTAAGGCCTCTCATAATATCCTCAGAGAATTTTATGTGCATTTCTTTTCTATAAAGAAAAAAGCAAGGTCAGTAATGTGGTCGATGATGATGTGTTCCACAGTTCCACTCTCTCGGCTAGCTACATCTTGTTGCTATATGATGGTTATCTGACTAAAGAACAATCCTTGACATTGATCTCAAGACTCTCAACAAAGAAGTAGAGTAAAAAAGAAATATTCCGTAAAGGAGATTTGTAGTTTTGTACTGTCCTGTCAATGAATTTTCGGGGAAAAAAAAAATACAGCAGATGCTTGCTTTAGAGGTGTGTATAGGCATCAAGTAAAGATCGTCTCCATTTTCTAAGAGAGTGGAATAAAGTGGGAGTAATTATGTCAAAATGTTTGACCATCCCTAATACTCACTTACAAGAATTTGAAAATCTTTAATTGTGACGATTTCATGCTGACTACAGGCTTGACTGTGATCGAGAGGGTTGAGTCTTATGTTTTAACCTTCTCCTTGAAAGTTTTACCAATAAACTTGATTTGTTGAGTCTCAGTAATCTGCAGCGCTTAGTTTTCTTGTTGGTTTGATCTTTGCCCATATTCTGTGTCATGGCATATTTAACAGGGGACCAAATCAGGTGTAAGTGACGCATTAGCTTCCAAATCACATTTCCTGTAGCTTTGAGGTTTGCAACACTGATCTATGTTTGTGCGGTTGATGCAATGTAAGTCGAGTTCACTGGCGCCTTGAAACTCGACCAGGCACCGACTTCTGGTTATCACTCTTGGAAGTAAACGAAATTGTTCACTTTGGAGCTTGTCAATTAGTTAGATATGCATGTTTGCTGCTTATGAACAACTTCCTACCGTCAAGTATAGACTATTACTGTTGTCCGGTTTGTCAAGAGAACTAAGTTACTTCTTTGATTAGTAAGGAACTTGGGATTGTAATCTTCTTAAGTTTTTAAAGTTTGAATCAGCTAGCAATTACATCTGTCATTTCTTTGTATTATTTTTTGTTTAGTTTATACACAATGTTTGGCATTAATGCATCAACTTGGGAGCCACGACAACAAATTCGATGTTTAAACGAATTTCGCATGCCTCTCAATAACTTTACCCATGACCAATGATGTTACGGCCTAGAGGGAGAAACTAGAGTCGTTCATAAACGGGGGACCGTGGATTCAGCCCATCCAAGCCACAAAAGAAATTGGTAAATTCTATATCATCATGCAAGTTTAGAAATTTATGGCGGCTTGACTAGTTAACCCCCTATAAACCAATTATCCGCTTGTCTACATACAACCAAGTTCATGTTAAACTTGAGATCCTCGGACCCAAGCCTGCAATAATCGTGTCTAAAGAAACAAACAGTAGGGTGCAAATCAAATCCACCGTCTACTATTATACTTGACTCGACAGTCGACACCCAGCCTAAACCATTGATTTGACCAACTCAAGCTTGTTACATGCCTCGTGAATGATCAAGTCGATCCCAAAACTTTAAAGCGTCCAGTCTGATGTTTCTTAAGGTTGATGATTCTTTACCCACAGCAGGGACATCACATATCTTGATCGATTCAGGCGACTAATGAAATTTGCAGGCAAATGGTGGAAAAAAAGCAGAAACAAAAAGAGATCTTTTGGTTTCAAAAATGGGTGCTTGTGGAAGGTATGACATGACCAAGCATGCAGTATCGTACTTTAGACTTTAGAGCTACATCAAGGCCTAAAGTAGCAGAACCATTTAGCTGCGATTATTTTCAATTTGCGCAGCAACTATGGAATCTGTATTATGAATAATAATTTGCGGAGGAAACAGAAGTAACTATCAATAACGGGACATGAGATCTAAAAAACATTTCAGATGCTGAAAACTCAGAGAAGTTCCTCCACGCAATTCTTCCTCAGTATCACCTCTCTTTGCATTAGTTAGTATTAGTGGTGTGCCGCCTTGTCTTCAGCTTTCTTCTGGGACTGGTGTGCCAGTGCCGCCTTGGCTTCAGCTTTCTTCTCGGACTTGGATTTCATCTGATAAACCCACATTTTAAGTTTAGATGTTTGCAAGCAGTATTCATAAAAATGGGTTAGTTACAAAGACGTAACAGAAAGTCATCACTCAGTGTGAAAAAAAAAAGACTACAGTTCAAGTACAATACAATAAATTTATACGGAATAGCATTGAAGAAGCATCTAATTCAACACTACAAATATCATTGAAGTATGCCCTAATGGTGTAGGTTACTCTGACTCTTCATACTCCATCTGAGTACTTTGTCCGATACTCGGCATTCCGACGAGCCTGAGTAACATAGCTACTGGTAAAAACTGAGGTCATGTGAATGATAGCTTGTAGGTTCAAATCCCCCTTCCCCTTTATAATTCTCAACTGAAACTACGTGAAAAGATTCACAAGGAAGCAAGACTAACATGCTGGTGAGTAGATAACTCAGTCTCCTCGCATGAACAGCCTTAAAATCATCATAACAATGTAACCAGCTACAGTTTTGACCCCACTCTAAGTCATTGAGCTAAACATGAATGTCTCACTCATCTTACAGTGGCCAACTGGCACGAGCGCATCAACACTGTGAAGCCCATATTAATCAGAAAATCCATAACTATTATACAAGACAGTAACCTTTCATTTTCCCACGTTCTTGCATATCAGTAGACTTCTGTCATTTCATTGGGCACACCACATAGCACTTAAACCCCGAGACCGAGATTGCAATCAGAATTAATGTGGCGATAAATTATCCTTACTTCGACAAATCACATTAGGAACCATGTACCACACTTATGGCTACAGCTCATATGTAATGTACGCAGCCATAATCTGTAGGTACTCGGTCATCTATACATTGAAACAATGTATCACCAATTCATCATCATAGAACTAATTTAAGAGGGAGATCACTAATGCCACGGGATATGTAGCCAGGGCGCAGCATATAATCCCGTGGCATTAAGAGGACTTTATGAGTAGACCTTGCTAAACCTTCTTCAACAGATAAAAAAATATGCTTCTCAGATCACAGTAGGCATACTCCATACAAGAAATTACACCCCAATTCACATATCATAACGTACAAGAAATTTCAACAACAGTCTAACTAGTAACAATTGATCAAAGTAAATTTTTCCTTTCCCCAATCATGGAATTACTTACATCAATAACATTTCTTATGAAACCAATGAAAATTACTTCCAGCCGTTTTTTAATCAAAGCTAAACAAATGATTAAGAATTCGAGATGAAAGGTGTAGAATAATTAGCCACATTGATCTCAAACCACAAAACATGAAACCCATTTTAGATCCGATTAAACACTTCCGAACCCATAAATTAAAAATCATCAAAACATTGAACAAAACCTAGATCAAACAATAAATTCAAAAGGGGGAAATATAATCAACCTTAAGAACTTTGAGCTTCATATTTCCGTAAACTAGCCCTGCGGAAAAGGCGGAAACACGACCAACCTACAAACATTCAACCACCAAAATCATCAATCAAACTGCAGAAATTCTTACAAAAATCAACATGATCAACATAATCACCAAAAAAATAGAAATTGGTAAAGAAATAAGAAAGGTAAAAGAGGTGAAATTAACCATGGCAAGAGTGCTAATGCCACTGTAGAATTGGGGAAGAGCTGGTGCCATTTTTCGATCCGAGAAAAATTGAGAGGGATTTTGTTCGTTGATCGATTATCGAGATGATAAAACCCTAATTTTTATGTATTTTTTTTAGTAGGGGTAAGTTGATATTAAATTATTTATGACATGGGTCTACTGTGACGATGGGCCTGGATATCAAGGTGGGTGGAGACTGGTGACGCGGAGTAGGAGTATCTCAGTATAGCTCGTGAAAATTGGTAGGCTTTTGGCTAGAGTTGGCTAGTTTGACTCAACCCGATAAATCTGATCTGATCCGTCAAAACCCGGACATAACTGAAATCACCTGCGCCTTTGTGACATGACACCCAATACAATCTGGTGATCAGTGACCAGAATTCAAAGCCCGGCTTGAATCAATATGAACTCGAGCTATTAGTGACCCGATAACATTGGGCCTCGACAATTATTGAGTTTATGGATGAAAATGAAAGCGATCGATTTAGCACTTAGCTTGATACGTTTGACTTAGTAACAAAGTAACTCAACCAAATAATGTTAGAAAACTAAACTTATAATTGATCAAAATGAAAGCGGTTTAGTGTTTATTTAGATATGTTTGACTTAATAATAAAGTAACTAAACCAAATAATGGTTGAAAATTAGATCTAATAATTAGCTGACCCAAACTCAACCCTACCCAATATATCAATTGACCTTAAATAACCCAACTCAAATCCGACTCAACCCAAAAAGGGTAGCATGACACGGATTGAACTGAACCGAAATGACTCGACTCGATTTCACTAGACCCAAACCCGACTTTAACGGTCCCGATTGATAGAAAAATGTCACCACTCTTTCAATAAAGTCCAGCGAATCTTACTAACATCACATTCATACAGCAAACGATATTGGTGTTCTACATTGAACTTGAGTATTTGTGTTCTACATTGAACTGTAATACATTCATAAACTGTAATATAGCACTAGTAAGTCAAGATTAACTGTAATATAGCACTAGTAATTAGTAAATCAAGCAAGATTAATAGAGTTCGAGTTTGGATATTGGTGTTCTACATTGAACTCGGGTATACGGATCTCATTTTTAAGACGTACATATCAAGTTTTATCAACGTCTCGGATTGTGACAATTACGATACAAGGTTATTGTTCATTTATTTATTTATTTCACCTTAACACATGCTCCCTCACTTCTCGCATCATCAAGCTTCGTCGCCAAATGCCGGAGCCGAATTGGGATCCAAGTACCCATTTATTTGCTCAACAAACATTTCCATAGCTAAAGCAGGTAAGTACATAGGCACTAAAACCCCGCTCTCCCCATTACTATTATTTGAACTCAAAAAGTAACTCCCATTGCCGGGTTGTGGGCCCCCAGCCCATCCTTTCATGGGCCCATAATGAACGGGTGGACCCCACCCAAAATCAATTGCATCATGTTTAATACGACGGACGTCGGAAACTGTAATAGTGTTAGCCTTAGTGAAGCGAGGCCTACCGTTGACGACCAGAAAATCTATCATTGATTTCACGTACTCTTGGTCGACAGAGTTTTTCGCCGCTTTCACGAGCTCAACGGCGTATCCTAGAGGGTTTCCTCTGAGAGCGTTCGCGGTGCTTATGGCATTTGGCGTGGCTAAGACGTTTCCGTAGTAGCCGTCTGGTAACGGTGGGTTCTTCATCATGTGTCGGGCATTAACTAAGATTCTTACGCGAACCTCGTCATCAGGGCTAAACCCTAATGCAATGGTCCAGCTTCGCCAGATGACCGCGGTAAGGATTTCAAATGTTGTGCAGGACTTTAGGTGTGGCGGGATGAAGTTTCGTAGGGCAGTTATTTCGGTTGGACCTGTATGCGTATGAAAACAACGATGAACAAACAATTGACTGAAACTTATTTCATCTAGTAGTGCTAAAATATATTTTCCCATGTAAATAAATAGACAGTTGAACTTACATCACCTACCGAAATGTTTAGGTATACTCGGTCTACCACGTCTTTAGGAAAGTATATATATTGGAGTGTACAAATTCGTAATTCTCTACGTTTCACTTTTATTATTGTCCTCTCTCTTTTTTCTTTTTCCATTTTGAGAATAAATGGAGGAAAGTGATTAAACATCTTTTATTACCGATTAAAATAAAGAAAATGTGCAATGTTATTGCGATGTAAGGAGCCACTGATAGTTAAATATCAGTGGTTTAGGGAGCAAGTTCATTTACTTACCTTACTAAATGGACATAGGTAGGGAAAACGATTAATACTTTAGATGTTATATTTCGACGCATATTTAATTAAGCTTATATGTATAGTTTTTAAGATACATTGAAATATTTTAAGATCAACAATTATGTGAAAAACATAACCGAGCTTATATATATTGTGTTTGAGTTACATTGTACTTTTTAACTTGACATTTATCCGAAGGAACTCGAAAATATACTTTACATAAAAGCTTATATAGTTGTATATACATTAAAATAAATTTTAAATTTTTATTATTATGACATTAACTCTTACCGAAAAAGAAGCGTTTGAGTATTAAATCTTGAGAAACCGGGATATCAAGAATTTGATCAAACTCTCGGTGCAGGCAAGTGACATGGGGTGGATCACGAGCACTCAAAATATGGCGTTCCCACACCGGATTGACTGATAAAGCTTGAGCTCCACGGGCTAGCTCACTTGTCGCGTTCATGAAATGAGCTACACCTAGCGCATCTACTATTGCATGATTCATCTTGTGTGTCAATATGAACCCTCCACATTTGAGTCGGGTAACCTGTTAGGTAAGATAAATAATTTTGATTTAGCATATTCGTATAAAAATACCTAGTTTTCTTTATGTACAAGTCATTGCAGCATACAATTATTCGATTCGCAGTTTATTCAGCTTATTTTATGATAAATAGATGAAATGCATAAGTTATTTACGATAATATTATTTTAAACCATATAACGATCTTATCTGAAAATTTGTTTCATTCAAACATTTTTAGGGGCTTGCTACCTCTTTAAGACGTCGTATCTCTCAAAATAAATAAGCATATTATTTCAAACATATACTCAAAAAATCATCTTTATAGTGAATTTTAGTTGGTCTTGTGTAGGGTGGTTTTTAACAAACTACACTACAAGAAAAAGGCTAGCAACCAACTAAGTTGGTCACTATAATGTTCATGAATGTGTCGTTAAAATGATTTAACGACCAATTAGCTACTAAATTACAATAGCCACAATAGGCTCAGTCGCCAATTTTAATTGGTCGCTAATAAGCAATCAGCCTATATTTGTTGCTATTAACGACCAATTTAAATTAGTCGCTAATTAGCCACTACCTAAATTTGGTAGCAACTAATTTTATTTTCGTTTCAAAAAACTAGTTGCTAAATGTATTTTGGATTATTAAAAAAAAAAAAAAAAAAAAAAAAAAAAAAAAAAAAAAGTATCCCACCAATTTTAGGCAGACGAAAGTTCCTAAATATATAACTCTCAACGATTCTTTAGAAATGCCGCACTGATTTTCTCCACCAGGATTAATGTTGTGAGTGGAGTGGTGAGTTTTACCAATAGAGTAAAAGGTGTTTTTACTAACAAATGCATACGAATACTAAAGATGGAAATGAGGCATATTTAATGAATAGATAAAAAATGGAATATGGAGAATTTGTAAAGAATCAGAAGGAGAAGGAGTAACAATGTTGCGAGTGTATACGAATACAAATCATTTATAAAATACCTCTCCCACAGAATAAAAAAATTATACAAATGAACTACACGGAGGAAGTATAAGACAATATAATTATGCTAACCAATTATTATACTTAATGGGTTTATATACCTGAAAGAGGAACAAAGGAGAATTGAGAATGTCAACGAAACCAGAAATACCATTATAAAGAAGCTCATCCATGCAAGGAATAGGTGGGTGAAAATCAGTCTCACTAAACTCTTCAAGACTAACATCCGCATTAGCCTCAATGAACACAATTCCTTCTCCGGTGCATTCAACTACTAATTTCTTGTCATTGTTTTCCCTTAGTCGCCCCGCTAAAGGATAATACGGTACTAGGGCTCTTCTTAGTGCCTCCTTAATCACCTTAACTGGGTCTGTGCCAAGCATATTTGGCGCAGGCCCATAGAAATGGATCCCAGGCATGTGTCCCAATAAGCGATTATGGTTGTCGATTTCTGATAACTCCTTGATCTCATAGGGGGTTGCCTTGGCCGGAGTAATAAGTTCTGGCGTTTGCCTAGTCACCTTAAAAAGTAGACTTGTTTGATTGTCTAAAATTTTTGCCATGGTTTTATGTTATATACTAATTGATAGTAGTTGATTTGTGGTTTGGTGTATTTGAGGATGATATATATAGTATATATAGTCGCACAAATTCTCATTAAGATGGGGCTTTTTGGTCTTAAGTTTTAAACTGGAAAAATGTCGTTTTTTTGTAATAAAAAGTGACCATTTAACAAAAATCAAAATGTTCTAGTTAATGTTGCACTTGAAATTGTTGTTATTTTAACTTTAATAAATAAAAAATAGTCACATTTTATTGTAAATAGTACATTCGCTCCTTCTAAAGCTTAAGACGAAAGAACCGCCTTAAGGGAGACTTGTTGATCGATTAGTTACTTAGTTGATATATATCACTTCGGTTAATGACGTTAACCTATTTTTGATTTAGTTAATCAGAAATTGGTACTAATGACTTCTGAAGGAATGGAGAATTGGAGAAAGTGAAAATAAAAAAACCATTTCATATGTTTAAATAATGACAAAATGGTAGATTTTTATTTGTGTATTTTTCTTATAAATGTGAGAAAATAATAGATACAATTACACGTTTATACTTCATTGTATATATATTTAGAGTAAACGATATTGCAATTTACCTATTTTTTGTTTGTTTTAACAATAAAGGTATTTGGAGTATATATTAGAACAAGCTATGATGACATGTACGTTTGCAATTTATCATAGTTAGATGGATCGAGGATTTGAGGTTAGGTAGGTCAAACATTATGTATAAGACTGGGTATCGGGTTCATACTTGAAAGAATATCGGCTTCTGTATTTTTATATACTTTCTCTATTCCAATTAATTTTATACATTCGTTGAATACAACTGAATATATTTTATTAAGTGTATAATAATAATTGGAATAGGGTGAGTATTAGCACGAAGTATATATACTAGACAAATTGGCAGATTTGTATCATTTCAATTATGATCGAACGTATTAGCATAGAAAATTGAGCATGTATTTTCGAGAAGTGAATCGAGAAGTGAATAGGGTGAGTATTAGCACGAAGTATTAGCATTTACAAATGAGTGGTTGATACAAATGAAGTATTAGCATTTACTTCAGCTTGTATATACAAATGAACGTATTAGCATAGAAAATTGGAATAGGGTGAGTATTAGCACGAAGTATTAGCATTTACTTAACAACAAACTCCGTCCGCTTGTTCTTCGTTGCAAGGAGTTGATACAAATGAGTGGTTGGACGGGTAAAAATTGAGCATGTATTTTCGAGAAGTGAATCGAGCAGCGGACTAGTTAGCTAAGGCAAAAATTCATTCCCCTACATCTACAACGTTTCTCGACATTCCACCGGATGGTCTCCGCTCCATTCTTTGGGAGGGTTTACTTGGGGTTGATTTCCCCGGTTTAGTCGCTAGTTAGTTTTGATTGTTCTTTCGGGGATTTGCCCCTCTAGCGTACCATAGAAAAATTATGAAGGTATTAGAAATATTCCTCTCATTTTGGTCTTTTTTCCTTCAACAATATTACTCCGTATATCGTTAGTATTCCTTCTCTGCCTCATTAAACGGGTAACATTAAATCGGCCCGAACAAAAGTCTGTACTATTAAGTCCTGTTTTTTTGGACTTAATTTCAGCTCATTTCAATTCAGTTCAGCTTCATTCAGTTCAATTCAGTTCAGTTCAGTTTTTCTCTTCAGAAATTAACTCTTTAGTTCAGTTTAGTTCAGCTCCATTAAGTTCAGTTGGCACAGTTTCAGTTCAAAAGAACATGGCTTAAAAAAATGAAATTAATAAAATGAAATGGAAAAAGAGGAAATCGAGAATATTCAGATTGTCATTTCATATGTGTTATACCTTTTGTTTATCTAAATTGGAAATTCACTATAAATGCATAAAATAAATGGTTTTAGGCTCTGTTCTTTTGGACTGAAATTGTCTGAACTGAACTGAACTGAACTTAATGGAGCTGAACTGAACTGAACTGAACTTAATGGATCTGA
>VHZZ01003533.1:36787-46869 GCA_009801015.1 Silene noctiflora
AATCAAACTCTTTCAAATGGACGTTAAGACCGCGTTTCTTAATGGCTATTTGCAAGAGGAAGTGTATGTGGAACAACCTCCCGGTTTTTTAGATATCAATTTTCCTCAACATGTTATAAATTAGATAATGCACTTTATGGTCTTAAACATGCTCTTAGGGCTTGGTATGATAGACTATCAAAGTTCCTTATTGAAAATGGTTTTCAAAGAGGATCAATTGATAAAACGTTATTTCTAAAACCGGAGAAGGATGAGTTTCTTATTGTTCAAATCTATGTAGATGACATTATTTTTGAAGCAATTAATGACTTATTTTGTACTTATTTCTCTAATCTTATGAAGTCAGAATTCGAGATGAGCATGATGGGCAAATTAGGCTTCTTTTTGAGACTACAAATCAAGCAAACTTCTCATGGCATAATGGTTCATCAACGTAAGTATATCAAGGAGATGCTAAAGAAATTTGGAATGACTAATGCACATCCGTACGATACACCAATGTGTTCTACACTAAAGCTCGACAAAGATAAAAGAGGTAAAAGTGTAGATGAAAAGGTGTACAGAGGTATGATTGGTTCTCTCTTGTATCTCACCGCAAGTCGTCCAAATATTCTCTTCAATGTATGCTTGTATGCTAGGTTTCAATCAAATCCCAAAGAGTCACATCTGACTACAGTAAAACGTATTTTCAGATATTTGATTGGAACCCAGGACTTATATTTGTGGTACCCAATGGATTGCAATTTCACTCTCACGGGGTATTCAGATGCAGATTATGCAGGTTGCTCAGTTGACAGAAAAAGTACCCCCGGTGTTGCTACTTTTGTAGGACCGTGTCTCATTTCTTGGGCCTCCAAGAAGCAAAATACGGCCGCACTATCCACCGCTGAAAGTGAATACATCGCGGCTGCTCAATGTTGCTCTCAGATTCTTTGGGTAAGACAACAATTGCGGGACTACGGTATGACTATTAATTGTGTTCCTATCTTTTGTGATAACACTAGCGCAATTAATATTTCAAANGTTCCTATCTTTTGTGATAACACTAGCGCAATTAATATTTCAAAAAATCCCGTTCAACATTCAAGGACAAAACACATTGATATTCGTCATCATTTCTTGCGTGATAATGTGAAAAAAGGGAACATTTGCTTGAAATTTTGTAAAACTGAAGATCAGTTGTCTGATATTTTTACTAAGTCATTAGCTAGAGGACCATTTGAGAAAATTCGTTTAGAACTGGGTCTTCTAAATAGTAGCTCGTAGTAATGCCAGTCCTAATTTATCCCTCTATGATTGACTAGTTTGGAGTTGTCGTGATTACGTGTTTGCAATTTGTCTTCTGTCATTTAAGTCGAAGTGCAATCTACTTACTCTAGTCGGTTTCAGTTCTCTCATATATAGACTAGAAATTAGTCGATTTATTTTGAATGTTCCTGTGACTACATAATCATGTACGATATTTATGGCAAAATTGACCCTCCATATCTCAGCCCATATTATCCTACCGTATCCGACTCCTATCCAACTTTCAAATCATGCCTTTTACACACAACTACCTCCCTTAAACCGTCATAATTACATCTTCCCCTTATCTCTCCTCCATTACTCCTTCCAACTGACCTTCCTCTCTTCAACAAGCTTAACAATGGTGAAGTTGAAGAAACAACCCAAACCACCAACCAAAACCACAAAATCCTTTGCCCCCAAACCTTCAGCCACCAAATCTACTGCTACAACCCCTCCAACCACCACAAAATCAAACGAAAACACCACATCCTCCCCAAAACTCACCCCACCACAAACAATCCGCCATCCAAACTCCATAAATCACCTTCCAAATTCTCCACTCGTTTTAAAACCGTACATGCAACCACTCTTGAACCACCGGTTTCATAAATCGAGGAGTCACCGCCCTGTGACTTACAACCCGCGATGGCCACACGGCTGCCTTCTCGGCGTGTCTCTCAGGCCCGCAAAGGGATTGTTATTCGTGACCCGGAGGAAGATACCGATACACTAGACACGCCGGTTGTGTTGTGAAAAGGGAAGGAAAAGATGGTGATTGATGATGAAGATGATGGTTGGACTAAAACTTTGGAAGAAAGCTTAAAAACTCTTGATGTTCTATCCAAAGGAAAAGCTAGATCCTTCAAAAGAAAGCGTGCTGACAAAGATATTGAGGAGATTGAGGATACGGATGGTGACGATGTTGTGAAAGCCACTCTGTCTACTTCTATTGATAAAGTTAAGGTACTTGACTGTCTCAAATCTATAGGAATGACTGACACTGATCTCATGGGTTGTCTTCGGCTTGTTGAACACACTGTTCTTCTCGGCCGATATTACCCCGTGTCTTGGTTGGAATCTAATGTTGCGTTCTCCTTTCTTTTCGAAATCATAAAGACGCAAGGCTGGGTTGGCATGTTCAGTGTGCATTCTGTTGTCTTTGTCCATGAAATTATTCAATTTGTTCAATCTATTGTTGTTAATGCTGCTGGGGACCTTCTCTTTGCTTAGGTCAATAATCAGGACATAAGCTTGCGTGCCACAGAATTTGCGGAGATGTTTAAAATTCCATTTGAGGGTCTTCAGTTGTCTAACAGTAGTGGTTGACCTCCCTTAGACGATTCGGGTCCCATGACCATTATACTACGCTACTTTGACCCAGATGCTCACTTGAATACCCACATTAGTCCTGGCTATTTTGACGAACCTCACCAACTTTTGTTCAATGTTACCCGTCGCACGATTACACCTCGCAACAAATCTCGCGGTTATTGTTCTATTACTGACTTGTTGCTTTTGTATCATTTGATGATGGGAAAACCAATAAATTTGGCCTCTGTCGTGTTTCAATATATTAGAGAAGTTGCTGCCGATGTTCAAAGGCCTAACCCAAAGACAAAACGTGACCTTCCTTATGGTATGTGGTTAACCCATGTGTTGTGGCATAAAAAGGTGCTTTCTAAAGATGGTTTTTGTGTTCCATTAAACGATTGTATGACAGATGGGTTGTTGGGACAAATGCATCTTCGGGTGTCTGAGGATAAGTTGGTTGGGCTGCGTAGAGAAGGTTATGATCGTGCTGGCTCTAGTACTCTTCGTGGACTGGCTTCTCAGGTGGAGGCTCTCTCATATGCTGTAATTGGTGGTTTAGGGCTGGTTAATCAAGAGCTAGTGGAACTCAAAAATGCCCTTACTCCTCTCCTTGCCATTCTTGATATTCTTGACAAGCTTATGACTCTCCTCCCACCTAAACCTTGACTGACCCTTCATCTTTATTTTGCCTTATTTTCATTGTCATGTTTATGTAGTTTTTAGGTACATTTCAGATGGTCTGGACTTATTTCAACGATGTCTATTTTGACTGTGTCCGGTAGTTGCACTAACACTTTTTTGGCTGTGGTACTAGGCGCTGACATTGTTTTGATCGTCTTTCTCCTTTTGATGATGTCAAGAGGGGGAAAAATTATGGATGTTGACTTATTTAGTTAACTACTAGTTATTAGACTCATGGCTATGCGATCTTCTCTTTTGCGTTCTCAAAACTTTGGCTTAGGCTGTATAAAACTGATCATGTGTTTCCTATTTTCTGCCCTTGTCATGGTTGTCTTATAATTCTTGCACAGTTGAAAAGTATACTCTTTTGTTGAGGGAATGCTTCACTTAGAAGTCTGATTTGCAGGTGAGCAAGATGCCAAGTCTACCTCTGACAAGTTCCCGTTTTCCTTTGTTTTAGGTTTAAAGAATGATTAGAAATCAGAACGAAGGTCCAGCTGGTACTGCTTCTTCTCCAGACTGGAGATAGGGTAAGTTGTTTCCTAAAACGACGATTGCTCCCTGAACTTGGCCTTAAAGGGACTTGCCATCAATCCATCATCAAAGGGGGAATTTGTTGAGCTTGCTTTGTTGATGATGTCAAGTCCATCTCCCTAATGTTCTCCTTTTACTAATGGTATATGCTAAACATGCGTTGACAAGTTCACAAGGACATTTCGGTTGCTCGGAAAATGGATGAAGCTTGGATTTATGTCATGGATCGTGTCTTGTAAAATGTAAGAGTATAAGGCTTGTATTTACTTCTTGTGTTCGGTCCTAAAAATCACGGCTTATTAATTTTGACAAGAAATTTTGAAATACATTTTTGAAACAATTTTATTGACTGAAAAATCTGTTGAAGTTTCCTAACTTGTGTCAAAATAATATCTTTTATTTTAGTTAGGATTTGGCAAAAATAGGATAACAAAAATATTGTTGAAGTGATTATATCAAAAGATCTTATACGCAAGATCATTGCCTATCTTGATGGAATTTGTTTGGGGTCAACTACTTCCTATATAAAGGGAAGTTGGATGATGGGTTAGGCACGTAGAACTACACTGCAAACCTAGCGCTTCAATTCTCATCTTCAGTCATTCATACACTTTGCAAAATTTATTTTAAAACATATTTTTCAATTCTTTTGCAAAGTCATTTTTAAGCCGTGTGTTTTAAGATCGTCCTTGAGTATACAAGTTCTTATATTCTTAGGGATTATCTTTGTTCTCCATCGTTCAAATTGTTGAACCATATAAGGAGACAAATTGTGTTGTAATTTTTCTTTTTTGTGAGAGAGTGCTTTTGGGGTATGGGGTTGTACTCGAGTTGCACGATCGGGGTTGATCGTGGGGTGTTTCTTTGTAGTCGGGTTTGATTATAAAGAAATTAATAAAAGATAGAGAGGGTGGACGTATAACTTCAAAGAGTAGGTCGAACCACGTTAAAAATCCTGTGTCTCGTGCCTTCTTTCTTTTTGGTTGTTTGGTTTATTTGTTTTTATTTACTAGCCGGTGGTCTGCGCCCTAACGGACGCGGTTTTCTATTGGGTTATGTTATCGCTTATCTCCGATTGTATTAATGTGTGTGTCTAATTTGTGAAAATGAGTAATAACACTTATTTACTTCCGTTGAATATGGTATACTTCCTCCATTCAACTCCACTCTACCACTTTACTTTTTCACGTTTGCCAACTCGTGTTTTAAGCACTAAATATCGTTAACTACATATTTGCAAAAATTATAAAAGTTAGATATTTTTAATGTCTTCATAAAGATGAATCAAACAAGACCCCACAAGAATATATTTTCACGTATGTATTGAGAGAAAATTAAAATTAAATACTTATTTGTGAATATTTTAAAAAAAAGAAATAGGTAAAGTGAAGTTGAATGGAGGAAGTATAATACATCACGTTTACATGTTTGCTTATGCAGATTATTTGTGTATATTGTGTTCTAACCACTACCCTCCAAATTTAGAACTACAAAATACATGCTGAATTTTAATGTCGAAGTTAGAGTTACATGTCACGCAATTTATAATAACGTTTCGTCGCAATTGTTAGAGAAATTCTAACTTTAATTATTAGGTACAAATGTTTCCTTATGCTTTGTAACAAATTAACAAAACTACCGGTCTTCCTCATTTTTTCAATTGTTATTTTTCCATCTTTTAAATAATTTATCTTTAGATAGTTTTAAAATCAATAGACTTTAAAGTTTAAGAGTGTCAAACAAACAACCAATTTCAAATATTTTTAAAAGAACTATTTTCAATTTTCAAATGAGTTCTTACGGTCTGAAAGTTGGAGAAATTTATAACTCGAGACTATCGCATTGCTTTCAAAATAACATGAAGTTCGAGCTACAAACAAATAATTGAACTGGCTTAAAAATTCATTCAACACTTGAACGTAATTAGTATTGTTTCTCAAATAATCTGTCTTTTAATACAAATCAGTGTACTCAAATTCATCAACCACTTGGTTCAAGGAATACTCAACAACAATAAGAATAATATGAGACTCAGTAAACAAACTGCAAATCTAAAAAATTGGAGGGCATGCAATAGGTAGTAATATGCACCTATTTGACAAATTCCGAACACAGACCATGGTCTCTCTGGGAGATGAACCGATCACATGATGCATATGGCAATGCATTGAGGGATCCTTCAATTCAGTTGGTAATTCATCAATAAGAGTGTCCGTGAGAAACCACATACTACGACAAAACCGGGAAAGATGGAAATGTACACACCTAATCTGCCTTAACAACATAATATCCATAATGTTCTTTATTATCGGAATAATCATTTTGCATCATCAGTCAAACTAAAAAAGGGCATTGACTAACCAAAATTCAATCAGGTTCAGAATTTCATTGGGTTTTCAAACTCTAAATAATCAAAAGTGAAATCAATCAACCAAACACAGATTATTACCTCCAGGAGTAGGTGCAATAACGCTCCAGATATCCAGGCTGATTCCAGACTAAATTTTGGTAAAAAAAAAATGACCGGGATGGAGGGAATAGTTGAATAAAGTATGAACAAGACATAACATTTCTTCGCAATTGAACAACCGAAACAGTAGTAGTTACATAATCTCTCTTCTCTACACCCAAACCTATATATGCGAGCAAGTAGCGCAAATTAAATACAACACCAACTCTCAATGCCATTTTATCATAACATAACAAAATTTCAATTTTCATTGACGAAATTTAATTCATACACACCATGCCAAATGCACGTTTAGCAAGAACAAAATTTGGGTATTTATAATGGTTGGTAATGCGCAACTCATGTTCTTACACTTTACTTAGATGAAATCAAATGTGCACCATCTTTTTCATGCTGCAACTGTCAACATAACAAACTTTGACCAATAATCTAACCGGCCTGATGAACTCCATATCAAGTTTTAAACCAAATCCAGGAAACCCATTAAATCACCCAAAAGATTAAGATGGGTGTCAGGTCACTCAACCAGCAAGGTCATCATTATTCATCCACTTTGGATCCCCCGAATAACAGCCTAAAAATCAATAAAGCTGATATCTTTATACTTGGTACCTACTGCTAACATAAATTATCAACAAAAACAGCAGAAGATAAGATTTTGACATAAAAATTTATCAAAAAATCAACAAAATAAAGAGTGAAAAAGGAAGAACTTGTTAAGCTCGAATGCGGCCTTGTCTTTCAGCAGCGCATTTGTTGATAGAACCCTACTCCCTTAACTTTGATTCAACTTCCCTCAACTTTTTACCCACTTATCAAAAAACTGCAACAAAAACCACCCATTTGAAAATAACATTGTCAAACTAAAGTTACAAATCACATATACTCCCTAACTGGAAAATAGTACATGCAAAAGGCACCATTTTTTCAGCAGTTCACAAACAGCACAAACCACTTACCAAGGGATCGACAAACCCGATAATTTCTGAAAACAGTAAATAACATGCAATACATTAATCGGAACAGTGAATTGGCAAAACACTTATCGGAAGTTGCGAGAATGGAAACCCAGGTGAGGGTGAAGTATGGACTTATATTTTTGGAATTTCATAATGATGTTGAAGATCGAAAGAGCTACAACGGATTCAGAGCCTTTTCGTAGTACAGATTGAAGTGAAGAGGGAATAGAAGTTAGAGTAATGAATTACCTAGGCGGTTGAGATGAGGATATGAAATTATTTGGATGGCTATGATCATGAACACTTGACATGTAAGAGGGTGGGTGAGTGGTCGAGATTAAGGGGCAACTTTTGGTGAAGGATGAGATTCAACTAAGATATTATTGCTAAGGACTATTCATAAAAACTACACTATTCCTAAGCTACAGTTGGGGTAAGTTCTCACCTTTTAAGAGTGAAGGTTTATTTTTACTTCAGGTAAACAATCAGAACAGTACACACAATCAATATTGTTTGAACAGACACCAAGACTGTTCAATCTGCTTGTGTACTGTATCAGAATAATACTTGAACGCACTCCTTATTTTATTTTATTTAAAAAAGGGTACTTAATTCACTCTCTTCCCCTGATAAGTACTTTTTATATGCATTTTTATCCCCTATTTTAGTTCCATTTTACTAATCATTTTAACACTTTGTTTAGTATTTTAAGCTAATATCGTGTTCTAGTTGTATTGTCTTGCTTTTAACGTGTTTTGTAGGAAATGAATCTTTTAGTAGCTAATTCCCGACGAATACAAGCAATTATCGAGAACACAAGCTAAGTTGAGTAAGGATTGGGCCATGCATGGCCATGCAAGTGCAAAAGCTCAAAGAGATGATCAAATGTGAAGTAATGGCCCAAGTTAGTAAATCAAGCCAAATGTAAACAATTGAATAAATGAAGCCCAAAAAGAAATCCAAGTAAAGTGTGGAAAATATCAAGCATAGGATTCCAAGAATTTCTACATTCACAAGGCATTTCCGGACAATTAAGGGCGCATTAGATGAAAAACATTGGATACCCGAGCATTAACTATGGCCATTTAAGGCCATTCAACCCGGAAACCCACGTCCCCGATCGGGGTTGCCTACATTTTTGTGCTTTGATTTCTTTATGAGTTGTTTACGTTTCAAGCCTCAATCCACTATATAAGGAGGGTCACTCTCGGCTTCACAACACCACTCCACACACCTCACACACGTATTTTTCCTTAGAATTCTCTCTAAATAGTAGTAGTTAGGTTAGCTTAGTTTAGTTTAGTATTTTATTAATGTTACAAACATTTTTCATTCACAATTCCAATTTAAGTTTATTTAGTTTATGTTCTTCAAGTTCAAGTTCTTCACTTCCTCATTGTTCTTCATTTCTTTTACGGTTATTCGTTGTAGTTTATATTTTATTTATGTTATTTACTTTATAGTTTATATTTCATTTACATTATGTTTGCATTTCCATTTGTTATCATTTCCTTAATATGAGTAGTTAATTTTCTAGTCTAGAAATTAGGGGAGTCATGTTGAATTGATAAACAAAACAAGTTGTTAAATATGTTGATCACTTATCATTTCTACACATGCTTAATTTGTAATGTTAATCTAGTTTATTGATCACATTCTATGATTAAACTTGAATACAATCTATAAGTTGAGAGGCATGGATTTGTATTAGAACTAGCATGTTGTAGTAGATCGACCTAACTCATAGTGAAAGCTTGTTAGGACCCGATTTAAGGCCGATGCTAAAAGTGAAAGGTGGGTATCTTTGGCCTAGATGATTATTTGTGATTACTAGTTTAACAACTAATTTAAATATTGATTTGCATGTATGAGCCGAACTTCCTAGACATCTTTTATTTTATTGTTTGCATTTACATTTTACTTGCATAAATCAATCAACTCCCGTATTTTATGACTAACCAAGATAAAATTTTATCCACCACAATTAATTAACAACCACCGCGCTCTCCGTGGATTCGACCCCTAAATACTACATTCATTTGTTGTTGCTAGGGTAATTTATTTTTGCATAGGTTAGCGACGACCTATCACTTTCTCTTAAGTACCGGATCGATAAACTCAACAATCATTTATACACATGGAAATAAAATTTATTTATACACATGGAAATAAAATTTGATAAAACGGTGATTATTACATATGTACAATCATGATCATCATACATACAAACATATTGACATATTGTACTCCTCGCATTATCAGGCTCTGTCGCCGAATACCGAAACCGAATCCAGATCCAAGTACCCATTTATTTCCTTGACAAACATTTCCATAGCCGAATCAGGCAAGTACATAGCCACTAAAATTCCACTCTCCCCGTTACTATTTTTCGAACGCAAAAAGAAACTCCCGTGTCCAGGGCGTGGGGCCCTGACCCACCCAATCATCGGCCCATAAGGAATAGGCGGATCCCACCCAAAATCAATGGCATCATGTTTAATGTGACGAACATCAGACAGGATAAGAGTATGCGCTGATCTAGTGCAACGAGGCCTACCATTGGTGACAAAAAAATCGACAGTTGATTTCACGTACTCCTCGTCGAAAGAGTTTTTCACTGCTTTCACGAGCTCAATGTCGTACCCTACAGGGTTCCAGTGAGAGCGCCAGTGGTGCATAAGACAACTAGCGTGACGATGACATTGCCGTATGTATTAGCCGTCTGGTAAGGGCGGGTTCTTTAATGAAGTTTTTGCTTAAATGGCGTTGTCAAGCAAAGTATTTACAAAAATGGGGTTCGTTTGAAACTATTTACACAGAATGGGTCCACGTCATCA
>VHZZ01003533.1:48004-58380 GCA_009801015.1 Silene noctiflora
ACGTGGACCCATTCTGTGTAAATAGTTTCAAACGAACCCCATTTTTGTAAATACTTTGCTTGACAACGCCATTTAAGCAAAAACTTCTTCTTTAATATGGGTCGACCATTAATGAAGATTCTTAAGTAAACCTCGTTGTTAGGGTGGAATCCTAATGCAATGGTCCAGCTTCACAATATGACAACGTTTAGGATTTTGAATGTTGAGCAAGATTTTAGGTGTGGCGGGAGGAATTGTCGAAAGCCGGCTATCTCGGTTGGACCTGTATGTGTAGAAAAACAACGATGAGTATTCTACGGACTGAAACTAATCACATCTTTCCTAACACTATGAGATTTCCCCTATGGATGAACAAAGTATAACAGGATAAAATCTTATTTTTATATTCATAGGATTTTCCATTTCTTCCGTTTTTCAAGTGGTACCCAAACAACTCCTTTAAACAAAGTATGATATAAGCACTTACCAAAAAAGAAGTGTTTGAGTATTAAGTCATGAGGAGGTGGGATATCCGGAATTCGATCAAACTCTCAGAGCACGCAAGTGACACGAGGTGGATCTCGAGCCCTAAGAAGATGGCGTTCCCACACCGGATTGATCAATAAAGTTTGAATCCCCCGGGCTAGCTCGCTTGTTGCATTCATAAAATGAGCTACACTTATTGCATCTACTATAGCATGATTCATTTTATGTGTCAATATAAACCCTCCACAATAAAGTCGAGTAACCCTATAGGTAAGACAAATAATTGTGATTTAGCAATTGTTTTACATGTTTTACTCCCTTCCTTGGGAATAGAAATACAATGTTCATTTTTTGACAATTATTTACAAGGCCGGGAGCTCATTTTCATAATTCCTTTCAACTAAAAGTGTAATTAGGCTTTAGTGTTAAGGGGACGAAAAATTCCAAAGAGGACAAACTACTATATTAATAGAGTAAACTACAAAAAAAATCGTTAACTCACTATTACAAAAACAGCCTACAACAACGGCTATTAACCGTTGTTAAAACAAAACACGGGCGTTGTTGAAGCCTCCGTTGTTAAAATTTTTAACAACGGTTAAATATTTTTAAAAACCCGTTGTTGAAGCTTTAACAACGGTAAATAACCGTTGTTACTATAGGCTATCCGTTGTGAAAATATGTATCTGGCGCCAATTTGTTTTTGGTAAGAAATTAATAACAACGGGTGCTTTAGAAAATCGTTCTTATATGTATATATAACAACGGTTTTAATCTATATAACCGTTGTCATTGTTTTTATTTTTTAAAATTGTGAATTCATGAACAACATATATACAACCCTGCATTAAACCATATTTACATTACATTCAACTTTATAAATACATCAACAACAGCAGTAGCAGCATACATCAACAGCAGTAGCAAACGCAACAGCAGCAGATGAAGCACAATAACATTAAGTTGTTCGAGCTAGTAAACCATATTTACATACATTACATTCAACTTGAGAATCTGTTTACATTCTTAATCCATATGAACTTGTTCACTAAATAGAAAGCTGTTCGAGCTAATAAATGTGCTGCAATTTGTTTCGCTTCTGCATATATTGGGGGTGGCATATCCAGCAAAATCTCATTTACTTGCTTCTTTTGAACATCATTGAGTGGATTAAGATGTTCGCTCTGGAATACATTTBTTCGTTGCTGAAAATGCATGATAAATTTGGCTGCCTGATTATCCGTCATAAAGCACTTGCATTTTTTGGAAACTATCTTACCATTCCTACGCATTATCCTGAGTTCCTCACGCCATTGACATCATTTTCACGTGAAGTGAAGAAGTACTTAAACAGAACACCAGGTGAATTCGGATAAAAAAGAAACAATCGAGCCCAAGATTTACATACCACGGCCATCTTTGCCTTATCCGCACAGTTATGAAGATGGCGAAAGATGGTTGTAATGAGATCTTGATTATTTAAAACCTTATTTTGGGATTGGCTGCAGTTGCCATTGAACTCGACTTCTTTATGTTGACCAAACCAACCCATATGCATAACATCTGTTCTTGCTTTGACATAATCTGCTAGGAAGAGTTCTCTATCTGCCTCGAGATCATTCACTACAACACATTTGCACCAATTTTTCATATTTTTCTGTATGAATAATGACAAGCAATTAAATAAGTTAATTACAAAAACTTTTGAAGTAGCAAGGACTGGTCAAGAGATTTTTGTATCTCAGAAGAAATACACCATAGACATGATAAAAGAATTCGGACAAACAGAGGAGTCTCAAAGTTCCTTTGGTTATAAACAAGGGAGGACTTCTTCCTAACAATTACAAGACCAGATATTTACAGGAGGCTAATAGGTAATTAAGCTCATCTACTTGACAATTACAAGACCAGATATTTTCTTTGCTGTACAAATGCTAAGTCAGTTTATGCATGCAGAGTACTTAGAGTTGAGATAACTTAGGATCATCTAAACTTAATGAAGATATTTGCATTATATTCTAATACTAAGGTTACCCAACAGTAATCCACCTTTGAATCAACTCATCACCCATCATCTCTACCACAATAATTACAAAGAACCCTAAAAGGATATGTAGGCTAAAAGCCTAAAGAGGAAAACGTAAGCTAAAACCTCAAAGAGGAAAACGTAGGCTAAAAACCCCAAAGACATGCAGAGACTTTGATAGCAACATCATAAATCCTAAAACCCCAAAGAGGAAAAACAAAACGATGAAAAAGTTACATACATACTCTAACTATGTCAGTTGATGTTATATTAATGAACGACAAAGCTTTTATACTAAAAGAACTAATTTATCCGTGATCAGCTATACCAACCACAATTTTTTTTCCTCAATGATTCAAGATGGTTGGATTTTTTTTATCAACTTAAGAATATATCTTTACATATAATCCTAACGGGAGCCCCGTGCATCGCACGGGCTTTCAACTAGTAATAACATAAGTTAAACATTTCCTAAAAATATGTCATAAATTTAGTGTTAGTTATTTTTATTAGGGTTATTTAATGAGAATACTCTGAATTATGAGGATGCTTCTCAAAATACTCCAAACTCCATTTTAACTATCAATAAAATCAACAATTATACCCCTTCTCTTTTATCAGAATTGGTGTTTTTACAACTTGTTATAGCAAGTAAATATGAGTATGGTCCCACTCTTTTTCCTTTTATCAATCTTCATCTCCTCATTTGTCCCATCTTTAACTGTAATTTTTTTTATTTTCAAATTTAATCACTCATTCCATTTCAACTATGAATACATATCTTCATCTTTTATCTATTCTTCCTCTAATGGAGTACTCGATCATTTTCGTCTCCATCAAATTCATGTTGAAAGCGAGTCTTTACTTTCTGGTTGAACTAAGACAGTCTTGGGGTTTGTCAAACCTATCACATAAATAAGTTGAACGTGAGTGCTTGGTTTTGAAAGTAAAGCATAGGTATAACAAACAGCTATTAGAAAACCCAGATCTCCTAAATATGCTTAAGAATCAATTACTCATAATACAATTATGCTCCGGCAAGCAAGTTAACCTATCAAAAATCAAACAGTAGGAAAAAAAAATCCTATATACTCTACATAATATGGGCTTTACATTTAGATCTTACAAATGAAATAAAAGTACAGAAACGAATAAAAAAGTTTGATTCTTGGATACCCAGAAATCAATAAAACCGAAATCAAAACCAAAAAAAATAATGGAATTGAAAGATAAAAAAGAACAAGGGAAAATAAAATATATTAATTACTAAAGATTTTAGTAAAATACCGAGTATTTTGTAGGAGTGAAGATTGTAGAGATTGTTGGGTTCTTTACTAAACTAGATCTTAGCAAAACGATTACCCAATTCCTTAACCAATCAAAAAGTTGTTGTTCTTCACTATCTCCCACATCAATAATTTTGCTACTGTTGTCATGGTGATCACGGAAGGAATAAATGGCGTTTAAGAGCTTGGAGAAGAGGTATAACTGTTTTAATGGGGATTGGTTAAAGAGGTAAGGGAAAAGGAAAAGAGGGGTTAAAGTAATAAAAAGATTAAAAGAGAAAAGAAAAAAAGGATTAAAATAGGGGTAAAAAAAATTGTTTACCTTCTCAGTAGGTAATCAGTCACCGTATTCTAATATAAGAGAGAAGGTGTAATTGTTGGTTTTATTGGTAGTTAAAATAGACTTAGGAGTATTTTGAGAAGTACCCGCATAGTTCAGAGTATTCTCATTAAATAGTCCTTATTATTATTTAATTAATTAAGTAAATGTAAACTTCCTACATAAGGTCACCCGATAAATATGAAAAAATTGCTTAATACATGATTCGAACCCGTGACTTTTAAATGACTTACCGAATTCTAAACCATTGAACCACTTGCATTTTTTTGCTAAATTAAGTACTAAAGTGTGTTATATTCTACGAAAGAGGAGTATTATTTTTACATATATTTAGAAATTTAAGTATTTTAGAGAAAACATTATCTTTTAAAAGACGATATCTATAGAACCAATTATTTTTCATTGTTTTACTTGTATGTAATAACTAATTTAGGGGAAAAAAACTTCAAAATATAAAATGTTGTCTTAGACGCGCGTAAATATTCGCGTCAAAAAAAAATTTAGTGCCCCCCTAACACTAAATTCCTGGGTCCGCCACTGATTATATTACGAGAATCCTCATTCAAACCCGCTTATAAAATACTCTTATTCACTATATTCTTGCCCTTTTCTTTTATCACAAGAAATAAGAAAGTGGATTTGGACCACACAAAACACACTACCCCACATGTAAATGAATTTGGACCACACAAATCAACCCAAAAAAGGAAATAGGGAAGAAAACCCGAATAATCCGAAAAAAAAATAGGGAAGAATATAATGAATATGAGGGAGTACAAAACTAATAATACAATATTAGGCTAATAAATAACCGAAAACTATATTTTCGGATCGAATCGGATAAATTTTGAAACTAATAAAACTACAACGCTAATAGGGTACATCACGGAAAATCAATTTACGGACACATAGTGAGTACAACCACGAAGGAGGTTTTGCAGGATCAATGGATATTTAAGAGTATTATTACAAAGTTGTAAGACAAGATTATGAATAAGGGAAAACTTATATTATAAGAAGAGGATATATTTTACAAGAGAGATGGTTTTAGAGAGATATTACACTTAGACTTAGCTTGGTTATGGCAAGTACCAATCATCTCTATTTATAGTACAAGCTAGGGAGAATATTACAAGCATATGTCAATCACATCATACAATACACACCACGAACTTAAAGCTTATATTTTACACCATTCCTTTATTAAGCTATTATTTACATATCATTTCATGTCTCTCATTATTGTCTTTCTATTAGTGTCAAGTACGTATACTGCATAGGGAGCATGCAATATCTCAGCCCATTTTTTTGTGCTTTTCTCCTTGATTTTACAGTGAAGAGGGGATAATGACAGAGGATCCGGTTTTCGGAATCGGATGCTCCGGAAAATCACTCAACAACCCATTTAACTCCTTAACAAACCTCTCCATAGCAAAACCCGGCAAACATATCGGAATGATAATGCCCTCCTCGCCCTTACCATTTTTGAATGGTATATAAAAAGTCGTAATAAGCCCGGGTATTGGACCGACCCCGCCCTTAGCAGGTCCACCATACACAGGCCGGCCCCACCCGTAATCCAAGTCACCGAATCCAGCCCGGGTGACATCGGACACCAAGAAAGACCTGACCACGGTGAAGTGGGGCCGCCTATCCTTGAGGACCATAAGGTCAGCAACGGACTGCACGTACTCGGGGGTAACGTCTCGCTTAGCCTTTTTCACGAGTTCCAAGGCGTACCCCAACGGGTTGTTAGATATTTGTCTGGCAGTTGATATTGCGACCGGTAAAGCGAACGCGTTGCCGTAGAACCCGGTTGGCAGGGGCGGATTTTTAAGAATGGGTCGGGCATTGACAATGCAGATGATTCGAACCATCTCTTCCGGACCGGGTTGAAGGGCGATTGTACGGCAACGCCATATGCAGGCTGTGAGAACTTCAAATCTTGAGGAACGCTTCAAATGTGGCGGGATGAAACGCCGAAGTGCGGCGATTTCTTTTGGCCCTGTTGCATAATCGGTTTAGATAATTGAACATACACATAAAATTGGCAATTAGTAGCATTATAAGAGAGGGGATGGGGATTCAAACCGAGACCTATTGTCTATAATACCTCTAATCTTAACCACTAGAATAAGACATATTTGGTATATAAAATTGAATTCATGTAAGCATAAGAATTGCGGGGAAGCTTGTAAAAGAAATAACGTACCAAAGAAAAAGGACTTGTGAACCATGTCGTCAAGCCGGAAAATGGTCCCATTAGTATCTTCTATTTCATCGTACTCATGATGCACACAAGTAACACGGGGCGGATCTCGAGCCATAAGATGGTGACGACCCCACACTGGTGCAACCGATGGGGAATTGGCCCCACGAGCAAGCTCGGCCACTGCATTCATGAATTGGACTAGTCCAGGTGCGTCAGCCAAGGTGTGGTTTAGGCGAAGTGCTAATATAAACCCACCACATTTGAGCCGGGTTACCTATTTATTACAAATAAATTAAACGACCAGAATAATAATTTGAATTAGTTATTTTTCATGCTATTAATTTACTCAATAATAAAATCTCTTTCTTATTTTGTCTATTTTCCAAGACAACATAAGTTAGGGACTAATGATTTTCAAGAAATCATGAATGGAACATGAAACGAATTCGTATGGCTTGCTAACTTGCTCTACTATAGTTTATAGTACGGAGTATCATTTATCTGAATTTAGGCATGAACTAGTTAACAAGAATTGCTCTACTTCTTCTATCATTCTTTTAAATTTAGGTATGAAGAATATCGTCCGCATATTAATATTAATATGTGGTTACATTTGATTTCCATACACAAGTTAAGTTCTATAGTTAAATTGTAGAATCTTACAAATCATTATGATTCTACGATTTGATTCTACTAATCCGATCCTAACCATTCTATCGTTTCAAAGTAGATTCTCAATTCTTTCTAACAACTTTGATTAGTTGTGTTAATACAAGTAGTACTTTAATTTACTCCTAAATAACCATTTCAATTTCGAATGAAGATTTAGTGTAATAGTTTCTCTCAAATTACTTTAACAAAAGTCCTTAGATTGACCACATGCATGATGGGAAAAAAACGTTATGTTATAGAGTTTTTGTTTTTTGTGTTTTGTACAGAATTAGCAGCCTCGAAAATTCTTGGTATTGTAGAGATTTGAATAAGATTTTGGGAATTCACGTGAGGAAGCTAAGGATGCTTAAAAAGACAATTGCTCCACCATTGATAGCATTGATAGGGGTGGGGTATTCGCTCAGTGGTCCGAATCAAAGAACAGATCGGGTCAAGACTATTTGGACCGAATCAATATTAATATGGCTCGTTCTCCAATCTACCTTTTAACCCTTATTTAGTCTTCACTGCAGAGGATTTAATTTGTCCAGGCCGGTCTAGTGCTGGACCAATAGACATCCAAAGATTCCAAACCACTAATCCACTATCCAAAAAAAGAAAAGCGTACGTAAATATCACGCAATGTTTAGAAAACCATAAACGTATCATTCATAGTCGTACCGAAACTCAATCATCATTCGACTTATTTCGACGGTACCTGAATAAGAAGCAGAGGGGTATCCAAGACCTCCGTGGAGCCAGGAACATCATAAAGAAGCTCTTCCAACATAGGAAATGGAGGATTAAGTGCCTCACCGAATTCGTCAAGCGTAATATTAGCGTCAGCCTCTATGAACATAACACCCTCACCGGTACACTCAACTACTAACTTCCTCCCTTCCTTCTCCCTTAGCCGTCCTGCCAACGGGTAATACGGCACTAATGCTCTCCCCAAGGCCTCCTTTATCACCCTAGCTGGGTCCTGCACCGTGCCAGGGAGATCGCGGTTCTTGTAGAATTGGATCACTGGTATCTGGAACCGGCAGCTTTCTTGGTCGTCGATTTCTGATAGTTGCTTGAACTCGTGTGGGGTGGGCCCGGACGGTGGGATTAGCTCCGGGGCACTCCTACGTACTTGGAACGTTAGGCTTTGATCGGTAACTTTTGTTGTTGCCATTTTGTTTTAGTACGTAGGCTCGCTTTTGGTTGATATGGTTTCCGACCAAGAACAATAATGAAAAATATTATATGAATTGGGTTAAGTTATACGAAGAGTATCCGATATATATAGTTCGGAAGGAACAGCAAATAATTACGAAAGGCAAAGAAAATTACGAAGGAGAAAGTTAATTAGACAATTCAACAGCATAAATAAAAAAAAACTATTTTGCATACATAAAACATGTTTATGATTAAGTAAACACCTTTAAAATTTCATTTTCATTTTTTTAATTCATAGGAGTCACAAATCAAATCAAGTTAGTATAATAGGAATTTGAGCATGTTTTTTTTTAATAATAATAGGAGTATGAAAGCTCATCTTTTAAACTTTAAATGCATGAAATGACAGAAATGGGTTATGGATGCTGCCACTTTGTCGCGATCGGCCATACTAATGTATTGTTGTCCTCACGTCCTTGTATATTATTGAGGTTTGTTTGGTTGACAAATACGGAGTACACAAATTTTATACGAGAATAAGAGTTACTTTAAGTGATAGGAGTTCTCTCTTAATTAAGTTAAAGGTTCACTTATAACCATAATATAAGTTCACTAATTTTAAAAAAAAAAATACACGGATTTTATTTTTATGAATTTGATGGTAAATCTTGTTTATTTAACAAAATTATAATAAGAATTTTGAATTAAACTTTAATATTGATATGAAGTGTAACACAGTGCATATATGGACTAAGTAGCACACCTTTATACGTCCAAGTGTCCAACTCAAATAAATTGAGGGTGATTTCTCTATGTAATGTTATGAGATAAAATAATTTTCTATAAATGATCGTTTAAAAGTAATTCCTACCAAATTATTTATGCTGTTTTTGACAATCCAAAGCAAAAGGTATGAAAATGAAAATAAAATTGATCCCCTCATATAATTAATATACTCTCTCTGTCCCGGTCATCTGTTGTCCTTTTCTATATTTGAGTGTCTCACTCAATTGTTGTCCTTTCTATTTTAAGAATGAACTTGATGAGCAATTTGATCATTCACACCCAATTTGTTCCACATGTCATTTAGTAATTGGCCCTTTACTCATTCCTTGGTCTTTGTGCCAAAACCAAAGGATAACAATTAATCGGGACGGAGGGAGTAACAGTATTGGTGCCCGGCTCTGCCCGGACTACCTTTATTTATCATTAAAATTTATGTTCAATTAAATAAAACTACATTAAAGTTGCATAGCTCATAAATTTATCATTAATATATTTTTCCATGTCATGTATTAAAATTACGATGAAATAAATTATGAGACAAATCCACTACTCCCGTTATTAATATTTTACTTAAAACAATTGGCTAGCTCCATTATTCATATATACTTTCTTTTGTTGTTAATACGGTTACTTTTATTACATTCGTTATTACTACCGTTACTTTCACTTCTCTTGTCGTAATTATTGTTAAGTAATTAATGTGATTTTCACTACTCTCGTTATTACTGTGACACCCCGCTATTTAGGACACGAATAATTTAACGTAAAAGAGTAAGTACGCTGCGGAAATACGAGATTTTTAAAACATTTTTAAGTCCAAAAGCGAAGAGTCATCATCTACTAACATGCTGAAATCAAAGTAAAGATAGATAAGTTATACAAACGATAAAGTAAGAGTGTTGGGGAAAACATATCCCACGAATGACACAAAAAGAGGTAAGTCTAATGAATCAAAAGCTAAAGACCTAGGTAAATTGCTCGCTAGCCACACAGTCTTCCCCCAAGCAAATGACCAACCGGTACCTATCATTCATGAAAACATGAATGCCACAGTCAGTGGGGAGTAACTCAAGCTAGCTCCTCCCAGCCACGATACAATGAGATAAGCATAAGCAACAACAATACATGTCATAAATGAATAAGAGATATTAAACATACATGCATAGGTGCATTAATCATACAAACATTCATTTCTTACAAGGAAAGACATGATGACATGATGATAATATGACATTAGGACTAACATAACAATAACATTAGCATTGATATTACTTCTAACATAACCAAGCCAATAGTGGAACACAACATGAAATGCATCTAATGGAAAATGGCACAAGCATTCATTCAAGACCTATAACAGGAACTCACACTCTAGACACATTCTTTCCCCTGGTAGGACGACTAGCTAGGACGCCCTTGTCTATCTGGCCAGACTCACGACATGCGGCG
>VHZZ01003535.1:57312-67412 GCA_009801015.1 Silene noctiflora
TTCTTTTGCATGGATGACCAGAAAAGAAAGTGCACTTTGTTGATATGAGTAGTTCTTTCAATCCCTTTAAGGACTAGTCATTTAATCTTATCCCTAGACCTCTTCAATTACGTGGGGTGATATAGCTGGAATGTTTACGAAGATTCATAAAAGAATGGTACTCCCTCCTATTCTCAATAAAATTCTCTTTTCATGGGTGGCACGGGAATTAACGGTGTTTGAATTAAATAAGCTAAAGTATTGTGGTAAGGTGAAGTAATTGGAGAGATGGAAGGTATTGTGGGGTGATGTGATTAAAATAAGTATTGTTGTAGGGTGATGTGATTAAAATAAGATAAAGTATTGGTAATATGGGGTATTGTTGTAAGGTGAGGTGATTAAAATAAGTATAAAACTTTACTAAATAAGGAATGAGGGAAGATATTGTGAATAGATGAAAAAAGGAAAGAGGGAAGATTATTGAAAATAGGAGGGAGTATTATCTTTAATGTTATTGCTCAATTCATTCTTGTGATTAAGGTATGTTCCCGTGAATTTCCTTTACAAATATTTATGATGATAAATATAAAGGTTTGGTCAATTATATATGCCTTAATCGTTCATATGTTTAAGCTACTAATTTATTTGGTACTACATGTTTAAAGGTCTTATCCTTAATCTTGATAAAATTAATCTTGATAATTGATTCAAGAATATGTGATTCAAGTTGTTTCCAAGATTTTGAATGACAAGTAGCTAGAATGATTGAGTGCCCAAGATATTGTTATGTGTATAATTTGTTTATCAAGCAAAATATTTCACACATTTGGATTGATTATTTAGTTTTGATTATGAAATTAACTAAAATTGGTATTTAAGTTATGGACCAAACGTGGTGATTAAATATTTTTGTTTTCAAATGACATACTATCTTGAATATGTTTGTGTGACAAACAATTTGAAATGATTATTTGTTAATGTTTCATAAAGTAGATTATGGAGATTATAAATTTTCGTGTACGATTATATGATATCTAAAAGTTGAGATGACTAATGAATGAATAATGTATGTTTTTTTTTTAACGATCATATTTGTCACTAATGTGTGGCATGACAACATGTGGAGGAAGACATTCAATTGATTGTTTGATAAAATTATTCATCGTGTTTAGATTTGATATTTCAGTTATGTGGGGTATGTAGCTAAGAAATATTTTGATGGAGGAGGTATATAGAAAATGACGAGTGTATGTTTTGTATATGATTAACTGACCAAAATATTGTAGTGTATTTTGTTGGTTTATTTATTTATTTATTATCAGATAAGAAAACTAGATTGATCTTCTAGGATATGACCAACTTATCTCATCCTTTCGAATGAGTGAGGTAAGTTGAAGCCACTGGCTTTCAAACCACCCCGAAAGAGTTGGACATGAATGTCAAATATAAGCGACAAAGTCAGCAACCTTGTTGGCTTCATGGAAGCAATATTTAATTATCACTTCAACGAAACAATGAAGGTCTAATTTCACATCCTTAATAATACTAGAGATTTCCCAAGGAATTTGTCAATTACTACGAATTGAGTTAATAACACTTAAATTATCACCCTCCACAATTAGCTTTGAAATTCCTAAGTATTTAGCTGCTAAAATGCCTTCTTTTAAAGCAAGAACTTCCGCAACAAGAATACTATTTTATCCATAAGTTTTTGCTCCTAACAAAACGATATTACCATTACGATCTCTTATACAATATCCTAATGTAATAAGTTTGTTGATATTGATCTGAACATTGTTAAAAATAATGTCATTTCTATAAAACCATCCATTCCACCAAATAAAGATAATCTTAATAAGATAATCTTTTAAAATTAAGTTTTAGAGATAATTGTGTTTCATTACAAAACTTTGATTTGCAATATTATCATAATTTGACAAAAAATTGTTAAAACTAAGAATGTCCATCTCCTGGAAAACAGACCAATCAAGAGACATTTGTAAAAGAAATTATCTTTATTTTCAATAGCATAGTTGCATAAAACACAATGAGGTGGGACATTAATATAACTCTTAAGCAACCTATCTTTCATTGGGAGGTCGTCAACACATGCTTTCCAAAGAAAAAATGTTAACTTTGGAGGAATATTTAGTTTCCAAATCCACTGAAATTCACATTTGTCAAGAGTTTGATCGAACAAACCTTGTGATAACTATGTTGCTGTTTTGGTAGAGAAATTTCCATCCACGGACAACCCCCAAAGGAGGGTATCAAGAATATCATTATGTGGTAGTGAAATATTAGTAATCTAATTTACAATATCATTATTCACTAAATTGGATAATTTACAAACATCTTATTGTTTATCCGATGTTATAAAATCTTTAACCAAAAGATTAAGATCACGGTTACTATTATCATCGCCCATACTCCTGGTAAGAGGGTGAGAAAAACACTCAATTATCAGACCAAAAGTTAATGTTACTACCATTACCTACTTGTCATCTCAAGCCTTTTCTAAAAAGAGTTTGGTTACGTCACATATACCACGCTATAGGAGGTTATGATGATTGTTATTAAATGAGTAAGTTGTAAAATTATTTTGGTAAAATACCGTGGATTTGCAAAGAGTAAATATAAGTAAAACAATATCGATATTCGTTGTTCTCTAATATAAGAATGATGATGTATATAGAGACTTCAGTAAAATAGTATGATTTTGGGTGCAAAATCACAAACACTTTCTGTATATTTTCTTCTAAGTCATTTTATTAGAAAGAGAAAAAAATAAAGAAGATTATTTGTTCATTTAAACAACATACGAGTGGAGCTCTATATTTAATTAGAACAATGATGCTAATGAGTTATAAGAGAACATGTTTTTACTATTGTGAGAAGTCTAATATGTATAATTATAGTTGATTCAATGTAGCTTGTGGAGTTAGTAAATTTTGTTTGTGTACTCATTACCAAAGTCATCTTTCACATTTGGTGAAGTGACTAAGGTGAATATTAAAAACTGCATTATGTCTGATATCTAGAAGATATTAGATCGAACAAAAGATAATGATCAACGACAAGGTGAGATCTGCGGTGAGTACATTTTCACCTTTTATGATGATCTTGTTTTAAGTCTATTTAGAAGACTATTATAACCTTGTTTATTGTGAAAGCATATTATAGTGTTCCAAACCTTGCAAGGTAAGTTGTAGGGTGATTGTGAAGTTATTAGCTACTACTTAATTATGAGAGCATAGAGTTTTACCTAATGTTTATCTTTAGCATGATGCTAATATCAACTTGATAATGCTAAAACTGATATGTATGATGTGCGTATAATGAATTACAAATTTACACAATTTATGCAGGTTTGAGAAAATTAATTCAGAATGATATGATAACAAATTATTTTGTGAAATTTGAGTGGAGCATATTTATTTCTAAAGTTGATGGACTAAGAAATAAATAAGTCCTAGAGTTGTCGAGGAGAAAGGGAAAAAGCCTATTAGTTGAGAAATTTGTGGTGGACGCCGGAACTTGCTTATGCAAGGTGGTCTAACAAAGCCATAGATAAACTCATACTTGTGTGCTCATCCCATTTCTATGACATGTACACTATTTTGGAAGGTTGAACATGTAGCACTTAATGGTCTAATAGCCCAAAATTAGGTGGTCCTTGTGAGACGGACCTTATGAGATCACCGTAGTGATGAAGGTTGAGATATTTTCTTAATGAATCTATGTAATATGTTTGGGTGGTCCTATTGAAAAGGATTAGATGGATTCACCGGTATGCCGAGAGGTTGAGCGTTAGAGCTTTTAATAATTCTATAGCTCATGCATGAGTGGTCTATGTGGAGATAGACTTGATGGAATTACCTATGTGAGTGTGAAGGATTGTCCTCTTTTTATGAGAGATAAAGCTATCTCACTAGAGCACACGTGAGAATTCCAAGGTTATTTGGCCATAAATTTGTTGAATTGTATTGCGGAACTCGTTTGGAACTTAAGTGAAATATGTGTTTGGAAGTTACCTTAGAGTCTAGGAGCTCAAGATTCTTTCACTCTCTAGGTGATGAAAGAATTGTCTCATTTCACTATGTGTTAGTTCAAATCGAAAGATACTAATGCTTAAGTATCTATCCTTATTAATATGCTGAGACATTTGTCTATCATTTGCATTAGTGGGGGATTGTTGGAAGTAATGCAAAGGCTAGTAATGTTGTCTAGATAGATTACATTGTAGAGAAACCTTACATTACCTCGTAAGATAATCTCTACACTATCTCCACTACTTGCATGTTTATAGCCACTAACATCATGTGTGACCCGTGCTTATGGTAGTGGTTAGGCCATTAACTTTGTGGTTATGGTATCCATTTTCTACACTATAAATATGAGAAATTTGTAGTCTCTTGACACACATCTTCATATATCATTTACTACTTCTCTATGTTAATTTTGAGCATACCATATGAGTTGCAACTCCTAATAGTTGGGTATACAACTCTTAGGAGTATTGTGGGAGACGACACCTATATCGATTTGTACCGTAGTCAGAACGACTTCATTTCTCATTCAGTGGCCTCCATACCACGACACAATAACATCTGTTTTCTTAATATATCTTCGCCCCTATAGTGACCTTATATTTCCAACACTGTGTAGCTTCAAGTGATAATGTGTAACTTCAAATCAATTCAGTGTAACTTTAAATAGACCCCTCATAATTTCAAACGTTATAGTTGGGATGAGGACTCACGAATTCATTTTTTTCAGTAGACTCATTTAATTCTTACTCTCAGAATTATATACGTTAAGTAAATTAGTATGATTAGGGAATGGAAAAAAGTTTCAGACATAGAAATAAGTATGTTTTGTTTTTGATGACTAGAAAGAAGGGAAGTATGTGAATATGTAATTATTAAGGAGTTTGGGAGGAGTTAGATTCGAAGCGAATATCGGTATGGATAAAGTATATTTCAATCCATTATTTAGGATTTCAAGAAAATATCCTTTGGTTGTGTTTAGAAACGAGTAATATTCTGCATTATTGAAGAAATTTAAATGTTTAAATTCAATTTTATAAACCTGTTTAAAGATCACTTAAAATTTATTTTTAAATTTCAATTTTTCAACGGTGTTTGAGAAACCATGAAATTGGAATTAAAACTATAATTTGGGTGGACAGGTCGAGGTCAACGATGTTGTTGTTATTGTTATTTTTATGCTTGTTATTTACGAAAAAAATTAATCAGTCATATGTCTGGAATATTATAGAAGTGGGAGACTGAAAGAGTTAGTGTGCCTTATAGGACATAAGTGCAAAGAGATTATGGTGCATTATAGGACATAAATGCAAATGGGAGACTCAAGGATTTTTTTTTTTTTTGACAACTGCAAAACGAGGTTTATAACCATAGCGCTTCCTTTGCAAGATTATGAGTTATTTTATTCAACGTCCTACGTATGTAACTAAAACTTAGGCAATGAAACGACGGAGCCAGAGAAAAAATCTCCCTGTGAATGTCACCAATCAGATGATATTCTTTCTCCATCCCCGCTAGCTGATTGAGAARTTGTAGACAATCCGTTAACACTATCAGATGAAGGATACCACGGCTAGAAGCCCATTTCATAGCTTCCCTAATACCAAGAGCTTCCGCCTGTAAAGGTGATTCTGCCCGAATCTTAAAGCCATGTCTTATCGGCAAAGCCTCTCCCCACCAGTTGGCGGCCCAACCAACCGCAGCATCCAAATTCTCCTTCCAACTTGCATCCACCTTCACCCTTACATTATTATAACATCCTTGGCCCCCTATAATGTAAAAGGGTTACCCCTCTCGCAGTAAGGATCTTGTATCTGTATTCAAAGAAACCCTTTTCTTGGATCTCCATGTTCCCCCTCTCGCAGTAAGGAGACTCAAGGAATTAGTGTGCTCATATGTCTAGAATATTGTAGAGCTGATTAATTCTATATGCATATGATGTTCTGCTATAAGCCACTCGTAGTCTAAGTCCTAAATGAGTTAGGATTCGGGTAGTATTAATTGGTTCTGCAGGGTCACATACTAGATGAGTTTTGGGCATTATTATAATTTATATTGATTAATTAAAAAGGTAATAAGAATAATAAAAGATTATTCTATTAAACTTTCCATATCTTAGATAATATAGGATATGGTTTTACCTGAAAGACAAAAATCTCAAGGGAGTAAAAGGGAAGAAAATTACCCTTAAGTTTGTATTAGCATACATACTCATATTGTGTGGATACCGGTAGATGCATAATACTTGGGGCGTTATCGTGAGACGATCTCACTGGTTATATTATTATTATTAAAGAAGTTTCAATTAGGTTTATTCCGCTTCTTATTATTATTAGCATCTTATTGGAATTCTTCCACATCCATGTAAGTTTGCTAATCACCTCTTTTGTTTAATCTTAATACTTAACATGCATGAGAACTTGAGAATTCTGTAATTTAAATCTATTGAAAATCGTTACAGAACCCTTCACAAATAATGGACCCAAAAGTTTACATTCCATCTTATTGGGGTTGCGTTTTGACGATCGCGGGTCGGGTCGTTATAGTGCGCCCTACGCCAAATAATGATACTTAACAAGTAGTAGCTAGGAGAAGAGAAACTAACCATAAAAACAAGAAGAGTACTGAAAGTAATAAACCCACCGTTAATGAAAGTATCTCATAATTTGGTTTATAAATTTTATCTTAGATCGGAATATTAAAAAAACACTATACAAAACTATATACTCCGTACTTCATTAATCCTAATCATTTATTTATTGTTTCTTAAATACTAAATGTGTAAATTGCACAAATCAATACAATTCTGTTTTATATAATATAAATTCAAAAAGTTAATACAAGTAGGTTGATCAAAACTAGACCTGGTAAATGGATTAACCGAGTCGAGTTCGAGTTCGAGTCGGGTCATTTTGGTTCTGTAGACTTCGGGTTGGGTTGGGTCAGGTCATTTTAAGTTCGGTCAACTATTACTAAGTTATTTGTGAATAATAATTAACTAGTATAGATCCCGTACTACAGTACGATATTTGTAAGGATTGTATTAGAGAAAGTTCTAATTAAAATGTTGTCATTAATTATTTTTACATATAATAAATCTAGTATCTATAAATTTTTGTATCAAGACGATTAATTTTTTTTTGGACCACCTATAGTAGTTGAAAATTCATTTTTTGTGATAAAATATTTAATAATGCAATCAGATTAGTCAGAAAGAATTAGTGAGAATTACATTGAGCGTGATTTTTGTCAATTAATAGAACCAAATTAATGGACCAAATTAACAGTGAGCCCACTTACTTTATTAGTCATTCATTAGTCAAACTTAGTCACAGAAGTAACATTGAGCGGGATTTTTGAGCGGGAATTTTCAAGATGTGTTAATCTTTTAGTATATAGGGAATGTGCTATAATAAATATTCAATTCGAGTTTAGATCAAGCTCGTGTCTTGAGATCTCGGATATCAGATTGGGTACGGGCGAATTATTCGGGCTGGGTTAACTTTGCTAGGGACCGGGCACTAAATTTATTACAAAAAAAAGTTAAAACATTGACGTTAATGTGTATTATGTTATGTTACGGTGGTTTTCCTTCACCATCTTCTGATGTTCTAAGAAACTCAATGCTTCGTTTATTTTTTGCTGTATCCAAGAGCAGGAGTGCACATGCGACATAACACACCACATTTTGGGCTATTACTTTCGATAACTAGTGTAAATCTCGTGTAAGTGTACGGTGTTTTTTTAGATTTTTGCATAAGAAATAAAAAATTGAATTTAGACCATACAAAACACACTAGCTCATTGGCGGACCTGGGGTGTGCACAGCACCGCACTTGTGCACCCTCGATTTTTGGATTTAAAAAAAAAAATCGAAAGAACGGTATGTATTGGATTTGTGCGAGATAGAGCTAATTATGCAAGGCGTGGCATGGTGGATAAAACTTGTTGTGAATTGGATGGTGCGGGTTCGACTCCCCCGAACTCCCTTTTCATTTTTTTTTTCTCAGTCGCACATTTAATGTATTATCAATAAATTATTAATTGTGTTTATAACGGACAATTTTATTTCCATTTAATGTATTATCAATAAAATTTAAATCCTTCAAAATCAATTAAAATTTGGGTCGAGTACGTTATAAAAAAAGTCAATAACCAAATAATATTATATAACTGCAATTTGAACCTAATTTTCGAATCACGGTCGTTAATGTGCGGTCTGGATTCCTCTCCATTTCCTCAAAAGAAATGGACCTCTATTTTCTATCAATGGTCCCGATTAAATATTGTGATGGTCCAATGTTTGTAATGGTTTCATAAATATAAAGTTTTAATGGATAGTGAGAGAAAATATATTGAAATATATGTATATTAAAAAGGAAAAGGAGAGAAAGAAATGAAGACCATCCAAATATGTGGTATTGAGAGGTATAATATCAACCATTGACTAATTTTAAGAAAACTCACCACATCGTTCTTTACGACACCAAGGAATTGGAGGGCGGAGGCCAGACGGCGACAGCGGTTATAGGTTTCCTCCCAAGTGAAACGAAGACTACCATAGATGATTGAGTTACGGCATCCATAAAACATAGCAGCTCTCTTCAAAAATATGATTGGAGTAAGAGGCATTTTGTTTGCATCCCGCTTCGATAACTTGTTCATCTTACTATTGTTGTTGTAGTATTGGTTGGGTGAACTGTGTTTTAATCGGATGCTTTGTGTCCAAATGATTAGTTTCTATTTCAAAGCAACTATTTATTAGCACAAATACGCTTCAAGTCTAATTATCTAATTTTTGTTGAGACCGTGTTATAATAATATACGGTTTTTTAGATGATGATGAAGAGGCAAATTATCGTCTAGTAATTAAATTTTAAATTTAATATTAACGGTCTCAAACTCAGATGATGACATATCCTAAAGGCCCAATTAGATAAATCTTTCATTATCACTTGACTTGTAATATCTTAGTTATACTTGCATCAATCTACTGGCGTGGATGAAAAATAAAATCTCCCCATCTCCCAACATGATTGAATTTATGTTTGGGCCCAATTTCGTGTAATAGGCCATTGAGAAATGTGAAGGATTGAATAGGGGGAGAAAATATGGGTTGGAAGTTAGAAGGCCCAGTTACCTTGCGTAATGTAGGAAGAACAGTTTGTGGGCTCGAGAGAGCAGAGGCCCAGGTTTCTAAGAGAAGATGGGGCATGGAATGCAGCCTAGTGGATGGACGAGGCATACTTGGGAGGCAAGCAAGGTGAACCCTAATTAGGGTTAGACACTATATAAGAAGATAGGAAGGAAGAAGGAAGATATTCATAATCTATCAATAAGCAACCTCGTATAACTTGTACTAGCAATAGACATCTTGTCTCCATTGTACTTCCATTATTAATATTGCTAGTGAACATCTTGGAAGGATACCGTCTTCATCCCGCAGTCGTTTCCCACATTGGGTTTTCCGCGTAACCAAATCCCATGTGTTATTTCTCTTTATTTTACGTACTACGACGCACCTAACATATATACAGGACGATTCACACTTAAGATCACTTTGACCCTAAATTAACCTAGTTCGTTAAATATACCAAAACAGTTTATAATAATTAATTTTAGACAAACCCAAAAGCAAAAGTGTATTCTAACCGACACACAAGGCGTTAAAACGGGTACTAAATTTCTTATTTGTCTGAACTCTCAATAAGCCCACAACAACTAATACGTCTAACCTTATTTTGTTATTTCTTTGAGTTGGACATCTGCAACTTACGTATCAAAGAATAATGCCCTTTAATATTTTCATAATGTCGCGTTAAATATTCACTAATTACTAATCACATGCATTTTGATTATTTGACTCCTCAAAATCGTGTTATCTCACACGATACATGAAAATCCTTATGGGTAGAAGAGTTATACATTCCAAATGCTATGTTAAGATTGTGGCAACCCAACGTTAGTATTTACATTCCTTTACCATTCATTTAATAAATGATTTTATCCAAATTGAGAAGAGTTATGCTCATTCATGGACATGATTTACTCAATCATGTACATGTCTGACCA
>VHZZ01003537.1:7063-27269 GCA_009801015.1 Silene noctiflora
CGCTCGTTACGATGAGCGGGGCTTAGGGGGGTGTGGCTGCGGTCCCCCACTGGCAGGGCTACACACCTTGGTGTGTAGTCAGTGATGTGATGTGGTGTAACGTGGTGTGGGTTGGAGATGGAATGGTGTGATGCTTTGTGTGTTAATGTTACTGTTGTTGTATGTTAATATGGTACTTACCTTGTGTGGTGTTTCCTTGTTTGTTTTCTTTGTGTTGTGTCTGTCGTGATGCTTATGGTGAGCAGTCAGTCTTGACAGGTTGTTTTTGGAAGTCTTGCTGGGTGTCAGAGGGACGAGTTGCCACGAGTCACGACGGTTTAGATATATAGATGATAGTAGTATGAGTTGTATTTTCTTCCTTGTTTATACCTTGTAATCACTTGTAATTACATTAAATGTTCTGTTATCGACGTTTGATCATTTCTTGCCTCGGGTAACCGAGAGGGTAACGCCCTTATCTGTTTAGGAAGGTCTTGTTAAGGCTCCTTGGTAGATGGGGGTGTTACAAGTTTCCTAACTAGGGTTAATGGGAGATTAGGGGATTGATTAAAGGGTAGATCCATGCTTTATTGAGTCCATCTTGGTTGATTAAACATGTTGTTATAGTTCTAGTGTTAGTGCACATGTTATGTTTGATGAAATGCTTGACTCACAACCTTGCATGTTTCTCTACCCATTCAACACCTCGTACAAGACCAAAAGTCTTAGGAGATGTTAGACCATGCACAGGTGTACAACAAAAGCTGACCCGACTCAACTTATGAATTGCAAGACCGAAAGTTTCAATCCTATTCTATCAATGACCTTAACCAAACTCTAGACTCATATCCTTGGGTTTACCATTTGAACACCCCTATGATCCCATGACACCCTCGTGCGTTTCTCTATATTTTTTATATCGCTATTTTACATACTTGCTTTCATTTGTTTATATTTGTTGTTATTAGTTGTAGTTGTTCTTTCACCTTATCAATCAAATCAATTATGACACCCCTCCTACTATTTTAAGCACTATCTTTGTTCCAAGTAAAACATAATTTAGCCATCCTTTGGGTTCGACCTCTACTTACTACTTGCTAAGTTGTTTGTTGAGTTACAAATATTGTTTGGTGGTTAAACGACAAATCATCAACACAATCCACCACAACTCCGCAACCACCTCACTGGTACATGGGACACACCCGCGGTACCAACAACCCAGTAACACCACCGCATCACCACCTACCAAACAACCGGACCGCAATTCGTAAAACAGGTACTCGGGACACACCCTTGGCACCTCTAGCTCGGGTGCTAACCGGACCCCTGCTAGGCGGTCGTGACCCCACACGGGCCCCTCCATACTCAAGTCATTAGCGTGCACGTCCCTCTTGGAGTGAGAAGCTCCAAGAGGCTACCCAAGCGTAAGACGGTCTCCCGACCCGTCTTACTTCTCCTCAACAAACATGTACCACCTCCACAACTCAACCAATAACCTCTAACATCCACCACAATCACATATATACAATATGAACAAAATATACCAATTAAAATGCCTATAAAATTCATAACTAATTCTAGAAAAATCGAAACGATGAAAGGAAAATTGGATCGAGACCCTAAAACTTTTAGCTACAAATAATTAGTCATGATACTTTCCCAAATTCCAAACTTTTTAAGGATTTTTAGGCAGATTTCCAACAACTAACAGAATTTGTCCCATAAAAAGTATTTGCTTATAAAACGGGTTTAACAAATCATTATTATTGAGCAAATCAAAAGCCTAACATCATCCAGACTCTCCAAATTTAGGCCCTGTTTGGTAAACAGCGGATTAATTTCAGCATAAGCAAATTTCAAAACAGATTATAAATGACAGATTTTATCAGAAGGTTTGACTAGCATATTACAATTAGCATAACTAATTTCAGTGTTTGGTAATTGGCAGATTAGGATTAGTAGTTTCTTAGTTTTCTTTGTAAAATGTAGTAAAAATTCCTAGTTTAGAATATGTTAACCAATATGCTGGGGTAAGCAGCATATTGTAAACCAGCATATTGACCCCAAATATGTTGTTTCAATATGTTGTTTACCAAACATTAAAATTAGCATATTAATTGGTCAAACATGTTAAAACCCTTGAATATGCTAAAAATCGGTCAATATTTCGTTTACCAAACATGACCTTAATTTATGAAAATGACTCATTATAGCTTAGACTCTTAAGTTAGTTTTAGAACCATTTTCCACAATACAATAAAATTCGCGGATGTTTATCGACGTGTTCATAAAAAAATCACCCAGGACAAACCATAAGGAATCTGGTTACAAATTTGACAGGCATAAACAATACTTGAAATAAACTCTAGTCTATGCTTAAAATTTTTAGATATAAACACTTTAAGTTCCCCAAATCAGTCGAGCAAGCTAACCTACGAATCTGTCAAATAGCTGAACATCTAGATCTACAATTAATCATATTAATCTTAACCTTATGCGCTTAAACACGCCCCTACCTATAATTACATGGATAATTACGATTCAAAAGAAGCATAATAGAGTCATATAAGGATTAGAGATACTTAGGTGAAGGTCCTAGAAGGCTCTAAATCTCTTAAGTTCTCTCCCTTCTCTCTCTATTTTTTTTTGGTGGGTTTGAATAATGAATAATGGAGGCTAGAATTTTGAGACTAGGCTTAAAAGGGGGAAAAAAATAAAGAATCCCACAACTTAAAATAAAGCAAGCCACATAAACTCCGATCACCGAACCAACTCGACCGAGTACAAAGACCCATCGGTCGAGTAGACCCAACTCATACTCGGTAACCACTACTCGGTCGAGTGTCGTCCCTCACTCGGTCGAGTGCACCAACTAAAATCCAGGGTATTACATCTTTAATCGAACACCTAATCCCGTCCGCCTCGATAGCGGCCTCTACTAATGATTGAGATTGCCGTTTACATTGATTATGTTGATTATATGCATGCTATGAAACATCCATTATATTAAATCCTAGTATGTGAAGATTAGACTATGACGGTTAATTAACAATTAGAATTAGAAGTCGAATTGGGATTTACATGTGTGATATGTAAAATACAAACAACGAATTTACGTCACATAAATGTCAATTGAATCTTTCAAAGAAGAAATAAAAGAAAATAATAATAAAAAAGTGGTAAAATAAATGGAATGACCTAAATATACATTTAATTAGGCGATAATAAGGGTTAATAGTCGATTAATAATGAGTAATATAAGCTACGTCGAAGCAGGAAGGAGTTTAGAGGCAAAAACCAGCTTAGAACAGGCACGACAACAAATGCGTTTTCTGGAAGAGGCGCAACATCCTCTGCGTCGGTTCAGGAATAAGTTCTGACTGTGAAAGTCAGACCAGGTTGTTGTTTGCGGTTGGTTAATTGAGAAAGTTGATTTTATTCATCATATTTACTACGAAAACTCAAATAATAAATATTTAGACAAGTTTAGGATACAAAATCATCTCCAGACCCATTAACATTAACTATCAACCATTATGAAGCGAATTTAGAATGAGAAAATTGAATTATAAAGTTTAAGAATCAAATTATCATGAAGGTGAAATAAGTTTACAAAATCGAACTCAAGAGACTAAATATTGATTATTAAGCCACGCAAATCCGAATTTGATGATAAAAGATGAAATAAATCGACTAATATTAATTATTAGCCATCCAAGTCAAGTAGATTTAAAAGAAAACCTTAGAAAATAACCAAAAGGAAAATAACTCGAGAAAATATGGACATTTAGAAGAAAAGGAAGAAAAGAAAGAAGAAAAGGGAATAAAGAACACAAATTGAAAACAAAAGAAAAAGCAGCAACTGAAAGCAGCCTCCAAAAAAGACGCAACAAAGGTTGCGTTTCTTCTAAAAGGCGCATCAATTGGTGCATTTTCTCAAGCCGTCAGATCTGGGGTTTGTCGAAATTGGTTTTAAAGCTTAGGTTTTATGAAATATTAATGGTTATTTGGCATTTATATGATATAAACTCGTAAAAAATCATGCAAAGACAATAAAAGAAAGATTACATGAGATTTGCGCCCTCAGACTTACATGTTAGCGTCGCGAGATTTAAGTAAAATCGTCTTTAGTGATAACTCGACTCAAATTTTAATGTAGGATGAAAGTGCCCTTAATTGCTCAAGAAAATAGACTAGATTGATTTTTAGATTGATTAATTGGTGTGTAGTTGGTCAAATTGGTTGGTCATGCAAAACAAGACGGGAACCACGATAGGAATCAGGCTTATGTGGTCGATTGATCAAACACGTAGTTGTCAATAACAATATCACAGTCTTAAAATGCAAAGAGAGAAGAGAAGGGCGGACACTCGCGTGAGAAATAATGAGGCTGAAGACCTCTATTTATACTCGCGAGAAAAGATCTAGAAAAAATTCGAAATAGGAGAAAAGAGGGCCCTGGAAGAGGCGCAACGTTTGTTGCGGTCCTTTAAAGCCTTAAAGGGACGCATCTCCTGCTGTGTTTCTCCCTAGAGGGTTTCTTCCTCAGTAAGAAATTTTTTTACGTGGAATTAAAGGGAAGAAGATATATCTTTTTCATACTCCGCAAGAGATGATATTTGTGTCGGTATTTATTATTAAAAAATATATTTAGTGATGGTTTTCCAGAATATTCCGACTCGGGCTGAGATGAGTTCAAAAAACAGAGACGGTTTTTGACCCAGTCTTCGAATTGACTATACTTAACGTCAAAACGACCGTATTGGCACATAGACGACGACGACTAAGGGGTTGACACGAGTATCTGTGTTATCATTTATCGACGGATTTACGAAACGTCATAAAATCATGATATATGCTAAACATGCGGTGCAATCATCGCCGGATGGGTTTTGAGAGGTGCGAAACCGAGGTATCTTTAGAAAGCATTAAGTGTACATCTAATGAAACATCTACCGGTGTATAAAGAAATTTTCCAAAAATTATAATTTTATTAGATTCTTTATATACTCAATAACCTTGACTTATATTTAATTTCATCAAGTCCTTATATTCAATCTCGTGCCATTTTGTACACGCCTAAAACTAGTTTTAAATTGAAAGTGAAGAAATGATCAATACATTAAGGAAACTTAAAGAAATGTCCGAGAAAAGTGAGTATATAAACGGTTATCGGGCTCGTTGAAGAAAAAAAAAAAAAGTAAAAAATATCAAAATGTACTCGTAGAAAGTATACTCCGTATAAGAGCGGGGGAAAAATGTTGTGCACTGTTGTGGTGGTATTTATTCCTAGGGCTTTCGTTCCACTTCCTTTTCTTTTCTTCATTTCAAATCAAAATCTCACAAAACCCTAATTCTCAAAAATCCAAAATAAAAAAACCCAGATTTTGTAATTCATCCTTGTATATCTACTCGAATCATAATCAATCATAAATAAATAAACAACAAAGATGGCGCCACTACAATCAAATATGTTTAAAGAAGGGACTCGCCATCTTTCTGGACTTGATGAAGCTGTCCTAAAAAATGTTGATGCTTGTAAAGAACTCTCTGACATTACTCGCACTTCTTTGGGTCCTAATGGTATATTTTTTCTCTGTAATTTGCTTTTTAGATCTCTGATTTGCTTTTCTGCATCTGGGTTTACTTTCGATTTACTTGATTTGAGGTTTAGATTATTGGGTTCTTTGCATTTCGGTTAAATCATGTTTCTGTCCGGCTAACAAGTGTCTCGAAACGCGAGAATGATATATATGACCCGCGTTTCGGAATGAATTGAATGACGTATTCTCGTTTTTGGTGTTATTAGTTGTTTATCATTTCTGAATGTTGTAAACTTATTGTGGACATTTTGATTTGAAATTAGAAATGCGATAGTAAATATAACTTGCTGTGCTGCAGTTTATACTGGATTAGTTTCTGTTTTCTTATCCATCTGGTTCGAGTTTTGTAGCCAAACAGGGCCCGTCTCTTGATTTAATGTATGTTTAAGGTGAGTGAAAGTCAACTTCAGTGATTTTCGTGTAGGAAGGAACAAGCTGGTGATTAACCATTTGGATAAGCAATTTGTCACAAATGATGCGGCCACTATTGTGAGTGAGCTCGAGGTGCAGCATCCCGCTGCTAAAATATTGGTTCTGGCTGGGAAGGCTCAGCAGGAGGAGATAGGTGATGGAGCCAACTTGACGATATCTTTTGCTGGAGAGATGTTACGAGGTGCAGAGGAGCTTATAAGGATGGGATTGCACCCAAGTGAAATAATTACAGGATATAATAAAGGAATCAATAAGGTCTGTCTTTACTTCTATGCTGATCGGTTTAGCAGTTTTGCCAATGCACACTACATGCGTTAATGGATTAACTTTATAACTTTGTTAAACATTGACCCTCAGGCAATTGAGTTTCTAGAAGAGTTAGTCGTAGAAGGATCTGACAAAATGGATGTGAAAAACAACGACGAGGTTATATCTCGAATGAGAGCCGCAGTCGCAAGCAAGCAATTTGGTCAAGAGGATGTATTATGCAAACTCATTGCAGATGTATGCGCCCTTTGCTCATCAAATTGCATTGTATTTTGTATCTAATATTTGTACTGATGTCTGGTCATTTTGTTGTATATTGAAATATTTCTTGCCACAGGCTTGCATCCAAGTATGCCCAAAGAACCCATTGAACTTTAATGTTGATAATGTGCGTGTTGCTAAACTTGTGGGAGGAGGTCTGAACAACTCTACTGTTGTCCGAGGCATGCTTTTGAAGAATGATGCTGTTGGCAGCATAAAGCGAGTGGAGAAGGCCAAGGCAAGTGACTCTTAACTCTTTATTGAAATGAGCTGGCTCTTCCATTTATTGTTTCCATTCAATGCTGTTGTTTGTTGCATTTTTCCTACTTTTGCCGAGCCAGTTCATTGCTTGTACCTGGTATTTCTTACTTGTCTTCGGATACATAAATATTCTACATTATATGTACACGACACTCTTATTGATATTTCTTTGGCTGTTAAGTGCATTTTTTGATATCTGACTTGTTTACTCTCATTCTGAGATTGGTAGCATTTCTGTTGGTGAGTTGGATCTCACTGGGATGATTGATTGTGCAATCCAGACCTTACATCAATGTTTTATACCACTGATGGGATTCTATGTTTTGTTCTTAGTGGACTGAGGTTGTATAATTTGATGTCAATATGTAACATGCGATAGGTGACACACACACACACACACAATATAAAGTATCTTATACATGGATTTTAAGCGAACAGCATGATATGAATATGTGCGAATTGCTGGAGGTTGAGTGAATCAGATAACTCAGGACTAACTTCAGCATTTTGCCTCTTGCTATGCTTCATGTGTTTGTTCGTAAGTCTTGCTAAAACCCTGTTATTTTTTGACAGGTTGCTGTGTTTGTGCAAGGTGTTGATACTTCTGCCACTGAAACAAAAGGAACAGTCTTGATTCACAGCGCTGATCAGGTATCCTAACCATTGTAGCTCAGCACTAGTATTGGTTTAATAGAGTGTAGCTAGTTGGACTTGGACAGTTGCACTTCTTGTCTGTCTCTTTTGTAAAAGCACTTATTTACGTTTTGTCCTTGTGTAGTGATAGTTCAATTAAAAAGTGGTTGATTTATCAGGCATTTGCTTACTGTTGTGTGTATACTATTTTGGGACCTTACAGCTGCAAAACTATGCAAAAACTGAAGAAGCAAGAGTGGAGGAGCTTATCAAAGCAGTTGCTGAATCTGGTGCCAAAGTTATTGTCAGTGGTGGAGCAGTAGGTGATATGGCATTACACTTTTGCGAACGCTACAAGTATGTTCTATTTGCATTCTTCAACTATGCAGGGGTTAATTACTGTTTGTCCCTGATTTAAAATGAAGCCGTGTACACATTGTCTGATGTGATTTTATGAAACTTGTGCAATTAATTAAATTATGTTGATGATGTCTTCAAGTTATGGTTGTACACATTGTCTGATGTGATTTTATGAAACATATGCATTTTATTAAATTATGTTGGTGATGTCTTCGAGTTATGGTTGTACAATATTCTGTCTTAGACTGTACATCAATAGTGGATGTTCATACTATTGTTCATGGTATTAGATGTGGGTTTGAAACCTGATCTCAGAATCAGTAGACACTGTTTGATGTCTTTTTGCCATAAATGCAGCCCACAAAGGTTCAAATTGCAGTCACGGCGACCTTCAAATAACTTGGTCACGTTTCGTTGTTGTTGCCTAGATTTGATACCAAGCTATTGGTTTATCAAGACCTTACACCCTCTCAAATATTCCACCAATTATTTTGTTATTTTTTTCAATATTGTTTCTGCTTTTATCTATTTACAGTTATGCAACAAATTTGTAAGGTTCACTGCCTTTTGTGCAAACACAACTTGATATGCTTCTATTGTATAATGCTAATTTCATCTTGCTTTTCAGGCTCATGGTTTTGAAAATAAGCTCCAAATTTGAGCTGAGAAGATTTTGTCGCACAACTGGGGCTATTGCTCTTGTAAGGATTTTGATATCTATATGATGGCCTTCTATTGCTCATTTTTAAGTGATTTAAAATTGTTTGTTCCTTGTAATGAATCAAGATACCTTACCAACTAATATATATGTCCTTGCATGGTTTGTGTTGCAGTTGAAGCTCAGCCAACCTAATCCTGATGATTTAGGATATGTCGATTCTGTTTCGGTTGAGGAAATTGGTGGTACTACGGTATGTTCTCTGAGAATTGCTGTACTTTGTTGTCCTTGTGTGTAATTATTTTTATTAGGTATAATTAAGTTTGGTTATGTGTTGGCTTTCTAGGGTCTTGATTTTGTGTGTGTTATAATCTTCTTGAAACTTTATCATGCAGGTCACAATAGTAAGAAATGAAGAAGGTGGGAACTCTATTGCCTCTGTGGTTTTGAGAGGAAGTACAGATAGTATATTAGATGATTTGGAAAGGGCAGTTGATGACGGAGTCAATACATACAAGGCATGTAGTCTCTTTTTGTATGTGATTAATATTTATAAACATCTCTTTGAATACATGTGGCTGATCATGCTGTTTTTTTTTTTTTTTTTTTTTTTTTTTTTTTTTTTTTTNATCAGGCTATGTGCAAAGATAGTCGAATTGTAGCTGGGGCAGCTGCAACTGAGATTGAGCTAGCCAGGAGACTGAAGGAGTTCGCTTTCAAAGAAACTGGGTAATTTATTTCATTTCGAGTCGTTATGTAAAACTTTGCCCTTTTATGTCTTTGTCGAATTTTTTCACGCCCTTTTGGTAAGTAGTCACTAGTCGGTAGTATTTGTGCTGTCCTGTTTCAGATTGCTTAGGTTGATACATATAATACGTTAACAATTAGCATCATTGTCGCATATTATCTTCTGGCTTTTTAATAGCTGAGTAGTAGTTTAGATTATTGTGGTCTTTAGATGATTGGTGTAGGCTCGTTGTCCTTGGAGAAAAAAAGGTTTATTTCTTATAACATTTAAATGGTTAGTTAATAGGGATGATTCTCTGGCATGAAGTTGTACATGTGTGCCATAAATTGAAATCTGTTTGAAGTATTGATCTTGGACATATTTTAGCTGTTCTGAAAAAACCACTTGTTTCTGATGAAATGGTCTTGCTGTGACCCAACCCCAAATCTCATGAATATCTGATGCTCTCACAATATAACGTTCTTATACAGAGAATTTTGTACCCACAAAATTAGCCTGTTCATCTTGTGACACGTTGCATAATTGCACTATACTATATTGACTTTTTTCTTCTCCCTTTTGGGAAATCGCGTTCATGTACCAAGTTTGCGCATATATAGTCAATTTCTATGGGAAGTTTTTGAGTTTCTGTTTGTAGTCTTTATTGTAAAATTCTCAAGGCAATTTTTTATTTGCTTGCTTTGAAGTTCCATTATTTGCGTCACTTCGATGAATCATTTGTTTTGGTTTTTGCATCAACAGATTAGATCAATATGCTATTGCAAAGTTTGCTGAATGTTTTGAGATGATCCCAAGAACGTTGGCAGAGAACGCTGGTCTTGACGCAATGGAGATTATATCATCGTTATATAGTGAACATTCCTCGGGAAATACCAAAGTTGGCATTGACCTTGAGGACGGTTCCTGCAAGGATGCTTCAATCATGAACGTCTGGGACCTCCATATCACCAAGTAATGTGGTCTTTCATTCTGTCTTCTTCGTTGTTCTCCCTTTGCCCTTGAATAAACTAGATTCTAGTTTTATTTTTAGGATGTCCATGAATACCTTTCTTCGTACTTTTATTTTTGTAAGAATCAGTAACTTATTTTTCATAAAATAAATTACAGAATGAATGCTTTCACAAATAAACGCCACTAATTAAGAGCAGGATGACAAACCCCCAAAGCCCTTTAAGCTAAGTGACTAAGGAGTGGATTTACATATAGTTATTATGGTTTGCAACTTCACATCATTCATCAACGACATTTCCGTCCATGTATTATTATGTCCCTTTTTTTGTGTGGGACAAACATTAGTAATTCATGGATAGAGGACGTAGTCAACATCTGCCTGCTCTGTTCTTATGTTCTGGACTTCGGGCAATGATGCTTTGTTATGTGGCAAAGGCCACGTCTTTCAAGTATCAGATTATGCCTTCGTTTACCATGATATCAATGAGTGGCAATTACTGAGATTAATGCATGATATTATGCAGGTTTTTTGCTCTTAAATATGCTGCTGATGCTGCTTGCACGGTTCTTCGAGTGGATCAGGTATAGTTTTTTGCCTTCCTTTATATGCCCTTTCTCACGTTCATGTTTATTTATTTTGTCTGAGTAGGGTGTAGTTGAGTTTGGCCAAAAGTTGGTACTTGGCAGAGTTGGAGCAATTATGTTTAATCTGTACATGATTAAATGGTCTTGTCATTTGCTTATGCTTGTCAAACTTTTCAATGACGTGGTTTTTTCCCTTTGTAATGAAACCTTCCTTTCAGAGGAAAATTTCATGTGCTAATTTAGTAATTTACTTGAAAAAAAAAGTTTATACTTTATGATGTCTGGCTATTTAGCTTTGGAGAAATATAATCGAGGTTTCTGACACTGGTGCTTCACTTTAAACACGGCATGTTTGAAAAAGTGTGTAATATTACACTGTTGAGAAAATCATTGGTCTTAGTTCGGTTTTGCAACAACGGGAAAAATCATGGGGTTTCCATTATTCCATATGAAACCTATGTTCTTTGCAATGTTTGCCTATGTGATTTTGATAGTCACGGCCTTGTGGATAGGTCAAAGGTTTTAACTCCCCATCCCCCATGATACAGGCCTTGTGCCATGCCAATACACGAGATATTACTGAACTTTCGCGACAAGTCATCTTTTATTTACCCATCAAGTGTATTGACTAATTAGCCTCTTTTGCTGAACAGATAATCATGTCAAAACCGGCGGGTGGTCCAAGGAGAGATAAGGCTGCTCAAGCTGGCGCTGGAATGGAAGAAGATTGAAGCTCAAGTCCTTTATTTGGATCGATTGCATAAGAAAATGGTTTCAGCTTGTTTTGGTGTTTACTTGCATCTCTGTTTCCTGATCAATGAACGTAGGAATTTTGGTTTTAAGGAGAGTGTTAGATAATTTACCATTTGAAACCTGATTGTATACGCCTTTGTTTTTATGTTTCTGGCTTGGAAATTCTCTTTTCGATTTGTTAATTAGAAGTGCATCTTTCTTAGATCATAGGTGCAAATGTAGAATCGTCTGGTGTTACAATGAAGCTTTTGGGTTAGTGTTGTCATTAAAGTAGTGCACCTCTTTTCTTTCTGGCATTTAGATTGAAGTTAAAGCTCGATTATTTTCGGCATGCCTTGCTACGATATTTGCCTACTGTACAAACAAAATTACCTTACTATTTTCCGCATGCCTTGCTACGATATTTGCCTACTGTACAAACAAAATTACCTTACTATTTCCGTCTCTGGAAATATGTAGTTAAACAAAATTACTGTGTAGGAGACCTAGAAATAGTAATCTCCAACTGATTCTCTAGTTTTCCTGCCTATATTTGATACTTATGTGTAGAAATCTGAAGATATTATGTATGTAAGCAAATATCTGTAAATAAATTCTCATATGTAACCGTCTCATGGAAAAAAGACGAGGGTTCTGATACATAAACTTTATTTTGAATTTCACAGGTATAAATAGTGTATTAGTTAAAAGAGTGGTTAAAATATCATAAGATGGATGCTATCTAATTTAACAATGTGCTCGAAGCTATACCTGGCCGCAGATCGGGTCATAGCCGGGCTGGTCTGGCCCAAGGCAGGCTACTCTCCTACGGCCAGGCTCTGAACTGGCTTGTCTGGGGGCATGCGCTTGGACTGGGTTGGTGCACCTGAAATGAGGTTTGGATTATTAGAAGGACAATCAATAATTTGTATGATTCCGGTTAAGCTTTCCATGTTAAAGTATGTGGACCTCTTATCTCATTTTCTGTTATCTTGAATCCTTAAATTTGTACTAGCATGTCGTATGAACAAACGAAACTTTGAAACCACACAAATAAATGTCTTCCAATCTTCTCTTCTCTTCAAAAACTCTTCCATTAAACAAACCGAAACACTCAATTCCCTCATTATTTCCCTTTACATCAACTCCACAATGCATCAACTTCAACAACAGAAGAGAAATCACACCACCAATATCAGTAAACTCCCCTTCTATAACTTCCTACCCACAATCAGAAAGTCAACCTTCCTTCAATGTTGACTACTTGCAGACCGAGTTTGGACGCCACGGTGTCTCTTTCAAAGACCTCGGCCAGAGCTACGTCATCAAAATGGTGTTGGAAAATGGTAGTGCTGCCAGCGTGGTACTGCCAGCTGGACTGGTTACTTCATACAAGCCTAAGATGTGGCATGGCAGTTCAGTTGAGGTGTTGCATACATCTGTCACGCAGGATTCAGCTGGCACTCCAGTCATCTTGGGTGGGGTCTCATTGTCATTGGAGGTTTTCGGTGATCAAGGGTTTTCATGGTGTCCTGTTAATTGGGTTCTTAATGGCGTTCATGGGAGCTTTGAGGAGTCCGACGAGTCTGAGGATTCCATTCAGGTTTGCTCTCATGTTCTTTGTACAAATTGATGATTTCTAGTCTGGGTCGGGACGTTTGGATATACTAGAATATGGGTTCGAGTTGGGTCATTTAGTATCGAGTATGTTTTAGGTTTGTTTATTAACGCGTCATTTTGGTTGCATTGTCTAAGGTGTGCATGCATTCTGGTTCAGGTTGGGTCAGTCCGGGTTAATACTATACTGTGACTTAGGCTTGTACACGTTTCTAATAGTGGTATGGTATGGTATATATTCGTATACGCGTTGTATGATGTAGGTGGAAATGATAAGCAGAGATGTAAGCAAGACGGTTGAAGTAAAACACATCCTGACTCTAAAAGATGATACTTTGATATCTCAGATAAACATCTCAAACTTGAAAAGTTCACAACTCAAGATAAGAGGCTCTATCTTAAGCCATTTAGTAATGAGTACACCTGAAGCAACTTACGCTTTAGGACTAGAGGGGTCGAATTTCTTCAACAGAGACCCACTCAACTCGAATTTCTGTATTATCCCACCTGACATCCAAAAGAGTACAACGTCTACTTCTTGGCAGACATGGTCTTTGAAGGAGCTTTTCTCTGCGAAAAAGGAAGAAATCGAGGTTACAGAAGACATGGAGGGTGAAGAAGATGAAAACTATAAGCACTTGACAAATAAAATGAGCAGGATATACACATATGCGCCTCAAAACTTCACTATAATGGACAGGGTAACTTTCTTTTACGAGCTTGGTCTAAAATCTTTCCATTTGATCGCTCGACTAAAATTATGCTGATCTAATGAATGTGCATTGATGATGCAGGGTAAGAGAAATTCAGTGAGTGTGGGAAGGAAGGGGTTTGAGGAAGTGTACTTATATAGTCCAGGCTCAAGTCATGAAAGCTATGGCAAGTATTCTTACATTTGTGTTGGACAATCAGCTCTTCTCAAACCTCTTTCTTTAGGTCCTGACCAAATTTGGACAGGACAGCAGATACTACACAATCCCAATCGCTAATCTATACACTGTTTAGATTCAGCTTCATCTTTGCTTTGTATGTACATAGATCAGAAACTATTCGATGATAAACTACACAATTTCTGCAGTTTTTACGTTATTCGGACTCCACCAGACACAAAATAATGTTCGATTGAGAACTTTGCGATTTAGTAAAAATCTTCTGGTTTCGACTTAAGATAAAGTAGTATCCAAGCGTAATGCTTTTGTGTTCAATGGAGTTTAAAAGATTTGTATCTTGCCTCACATATCCGATTATCTGAACTTACAAAACTGGTGGAATGCAATATTTATGCTGTGTTATGTAGAAAACAAACACAAGGTTACCCCCTCAGTTCCTCACCATGTCAAATACAGTGTACAATATAGAATTCCTTTAACATTACCGTTGCTTCAAAAGTCAACATTTATATGAAGTCTTTGCCCATGGATTATTTTTTTTTTAATCAAAATAATGTTGAGAAATAAGGAAATTATTAATCTGGTTTGATTTTGAATTATTTGCCGATTTGGCTTTCACCAGACTTGGAGGATACGCTTTATTGGCTAGGTACGTCATCGGGTAAGTTCGCCCTTAAATCCGCGCTAGGCTATCTTAAAGGCGCTGATGCAGCCCCCTTACCCGAACCCTCAGTTTGGCGTACCATATGGCGCATACCAGTTCAACAGAGAGTTCGTATGTTCTTGTGGCTTGCAGCTCATGGTAGGTTAATGGTTAATGTGAACGAGCGATAAGAAATATGGGGATGACCCTATATGCCCGCGGTGCCACGAAGTGGAGGAGAGTACTGATGATCACCTTCTTCGTTCTTGTCCCATCTCGAAACAAACATGGAGCTTGGTGGGAATTGATGCCACTAACACCTCTTTTTATAACTCCCCTTTTTCCGTATGGTTGTTCAAGAGTGCAAGCAATGGTGTGAACCCTACTAAATCGGATTGGCCTATTTATTTCGCTATTACTTGTTCGTGGTTATGGAGGTGGAGGAATTGTAACATCCCCTCCTTACCCGGCCAAGGTAATGGGAGGATACTACCATCTCAGTTTTCCGAAACAGTGAAATGAGAATTACGAGTAAGAAATATTTAATATAAATGACAAAGTTTAGTGGATACATACATGATAAATGAATAACAAGTGAACTATACATGACACAACATCCATGTTTAAGATGAAGAAAAATCAAAAATTGTTCATTTGCACCATATCTCGAAAATTTGGAGCACTTGAAGATGAAATTTTCTTTTCATTTCTAAGGTAATGTGTCACATTACTAGTAAAGGTAGTAATCTTTCAAGACAAATAAACCAAGTTTTACACATGAAAATCAAAATTTGGGCATGAACACCCTAGATTTCGGAATTTTAAGACGAATTTTTAAGACAAAATTTTCACATGTAACACAAGATTCATCCATGGCCTTTGTTGTTCAATTAAACCCAACAACAAACACAAAAATCATATTATGGACTCAAGATCACAAATTTTCGAAATATTCATCTTAGGGTAAAATTTCAACATGACAATTTGATATTTAACAACAATGGTGTACAAGGTTAATTACTACCAAGAATTAAGTAGAAACATGCATATAGTTGATAAATCTTGAAGCATTTAGAGTAAATCTACAAGTTTTAGTAATGTTTTTTTGAGAGATTTTGAAGTTGGAGTGATGTAGTCTTAAATACCTCGCAAGCGTATAATGTCGTGTATTACTTTGAGGGTCGAATCACGGGGAGCTAAAAGCACTACTAGACTATTCAAATAGGAGAGTATAGCTAGGTCGACAAGAAAGAGAATTTGATTTAAATAACTAAATAACTAAACTAATTAGCTAATAATAAGCAAGCGATTGAATTAAACTAAATGCAAAAGAAAGACAAGGATGTATTCAAATGATAAATAGCCTAGGACCCGATTTTCCTCCATTTACTTTGTAGTAATCTGTCATGACTCCTTTCAATGGGCTATTGGGGTGATACGTAAGGGGGAGATTGCTCTAATTCGCCTAAAACCTCCCTCTCGGGTTCACACTAGGACACTAGGTCACCCAACCCCTCTCCCTTTCGGCCTCGGAGGTCGGAATCCTTAGATAAAATCTCAACTACCCAAGGAAACGTGTACTTTCCCAAGGTACCCTAAGTTCTCCTAAGTCCAATTGGCCCAAATCTATTTCCGGGCCATCCAACTCCTCCTCTCGAAGGTCGAATTCAAACCCAAGATTAAAGGCATCCTTACCTAAGTTCTTCCTTTCGGTATCAACTAGGGTAGGCAAGTGATCGAGTAAGGGGTACCGATTCCCGACCTAAACAACTCTCGTTGGTGGACAAGGGTCACAAACCAAACAACACCCAAACTCAAACAATTAACATGCAATTCCTCCAATCAACCCCCACTAATCCTCCCCAATAACTAATCACTCAAGGAGTCAATCAAACAAACCGCTTGTTAGGAGAAAAACCGAGTCCTAGTTAAAGGACTACTCACTAGTCATGTTTGTTAAGACAAAACAAATGATAAAGATTAAAACTTGGTAATTAAACATGTTTAAAGTTGAACGATTACTAATTGGAAAATAATTTAACTAATAAAGATAGAAAATTTCTAATTAATCTATAAGAACAACCAACAAAGCATAAAGATAAAGCCTTTATGAAGAAATGAACCAACTTTCACATAAACAATTTATCGAATACCTTCTCTGCATGAGAAGAAATAAGAAACAAGATGGAAATAACAAGTATGAAATTGATGGGAAATTAAACAAATGTAAACAAATGATAAACAAAGTAACAGAGTTATACCCACTAAGAGTAAAGAAATGAACTTGGATTGAATTAATAAGGATGAATGTCTTCTTCCTCCATATTTCAACCCATTACTAAATGCAAACTATTGAGAAAATTAATGTATTGCATAAACTAAATAATAATTGAGATTATAATAAAGAAATATTACTACTTTAATTTGAGGCGATTTTTAATACTACAAAGGATGTTCTAATTTTTCTAAACTAAAAATATGAATAATGGTAATGTAAGTGGTAGTAATGTAAGTGGTCTAATGATAATATATCTCTCCTTGGCGCTTGAGCCTAATCTTTAGTTTAGATAATCAGCCCAAATACCCTCCTCATAATTAATCATCTCGGCCCAAAACACTCCCTAATCTCCATTACTTAAACCGTCCTCTTCCTTTCTTAATTACAATGGCAAAGACCAAAAAAAAAAAAAAAAAATCAAAACGACATATCACAACCTTCAAAACACAACCCTTCCATTTTTTCTTTGATTTTTATGTCCGGGCCGGTTGACCGGCGACCGCCTTGGCCACCGGCAATGAACTTCCTGCCCAAATGCCTTTTATTTTGTTGTAGTGGTGCTGGGAGCCAGCCGCCGATGTAGTGACTGGCAGGGAAGTTTCTGCTTGTTTTCCATGTACTCCCATCCGGGTTAGAGAGCGGCGGTCGGTTGACCGGCTGAGAGGTCTCGTTGCGTGCGTGAGCCGGTGGATGTGTGACGGGCGCCGGTTGGCCGGTTGATCAAAAGTTGTTGAGAAGTTGATGGATTGCAGGTGTAGGCTCGGTGGATGTCGCGGCTGCTGATGGATGCACGAAGGCAAGGCAGAGGACGGAGGTGGTGAACAGAATCGATACTCGATGGTGGTTGATTGGGTGTTGTTGCAGTGGCTGAATTGAGAAGCTATGTTGTTTGATGATGATAATAAATTATGGCGATGGTGATGAAGGACGAGTTGATGATGAAATCGTGATGGTGGTGGTGGTTTGACAAAGGTAATGATGGAAATGATGGTGGTGGAGAGTTAATGATGATGATGCGGAGATGAAGGCTGGTTGATGAACGAATGGAGATAGTAATGGAATGATGGATTGATGGTGGTGATCTAGGTTTGTTGCTAGTGTCGATTGCCCTTTTGCTCTGTTTTCGAAGTGGTTCATCCATGGTGATGAATGGAGTAATGGGCTTGGGGTGGTTGTAGGTTGATTAAGGTGTTGTTAATGACACGATAATGGTAGTGATGGAGGGTGTTAGCCGATGATGATGGGTGATGATGGCAAAATCGTGATGGTGGTGAATGATGATGGAGTGTTGATGGTGATGAACAAAGACGGAAAGTCGAAATGTAGGGGATTGGTCAAGGTTGATGGTCAAGGTCAATATTGACCTTGACTTTGGCCTTCCATCGTCATTTGTTATCGTCTCGAGCTTGAGTTTCCGTCCCGCGATCCCGTCTCGCGATCCCGCCTGACCTACATTATTAAATTAATAATAATAATAATAATAATAATAATAATAATAATAACGACATAATAATAATAATAATAAACCGGCTAATTACTAAATATAATTAATACAACTAATTATTATAAATTAGTGAATGTAATGAGCTTTTATACAATTAAGCACGCAAAATCGAGTCGGAATAAGGTATAAGTGCAGGGTAAAATGCGGCTAAAATGCTACTCATCGAACATCCCCACATTTGAACCTTACTCGTCATCGAGTAAGCTCATTAAATAGACAAAGTGTAATACTCGTGATTTGTGGCACTGGACACTCGGTAGAGTACAGGGTACTCGATCGAGTGCTCGTGTGGGTTGGTCTGTCAGTGTTCTGGGATCTGGGGACTCTGACGAGTGCGGAGCACTCGGTCGAGTTAGGTGTACTCGGTCGAGTGTTGTGCACTCGGTCGAGTGTCACTCACTCGGTCGAGTGTCTTGTACTCGACCGAGTGTCCGGTTCGTGTCGGCTTTTTGCGGGAATCGTATATATAATATAACGAGAAGCATTAAATCGTTGCATTCTCTTTTTAACACAAAACCTAAACATCGATAACTGCTCCTTCTTCTAAACCTTCAAGCCGCGACGCGTCTTTGCCAATTGTTGGGGTTTCGTATATCTTAATATCGTAATCGTCGAGGAGGAGACTTCGTAGAGAAAGCATCCTGATCTATTGCTTGTTACCGGATTGCTTGTTGAGGTAGGGTTTCCCTACTCAGTTGATTGTAGAACTGTATATTGTATAATGTGACGATCTTGTAATGTGTACTGTGATATGATTATATGATTGTGTTGATGTGTTAATGGCGATGTTGGTGATGGATATTGGTGTTGGGTGTGATTGAGATTTATTGATATTGTGATTTGTGAGCCATTGTGAGAGGTGGTCTCACCCCCATTGTTCGCCTTCTGCGTTCTCTCAACGCAGGAGGGATGTGCACATTAAGGGACTTGGGTATTGTGTGATGGTATTGATGTGACGGTGTTGTGGTGGTGGTGTTGGCGGTGGATGTTTGTATTGGTGTGGTTGTGATTGTGATTGTGAGCCATTGTGAGAGATGGTCTCACCCTCATTGTTCGCCTTCTGCGTTCTCTCAACGCANCTATGTGTTTCATATGTTTGAGTTTGTTTCACATGCAAGTTGGATTATGTGTATGAGGTGAATGGAGGATGTGGAATGTGTATTATGTGATGACTCTATGAGCAATGTGGTTGGCATGAAAATGTGATGAATAGCGAATAATATCAATCATGAGGTTTTTAAAATGTGTTTCAAATGGGAGAGATGTGATGTGTATTATTCGGTAGGGAAGTATGAGCATGAATGTGGTAAGAAAGGATGAACCCGATTTCTAGCATGTGTGGTATATGAATGTTGTGTTTAATTTACATGTTGGTATGATAAAATCTCACCTATATACTGGTTTTAGAAGTATTGAGTTGTTATNATACACTTCGGTGTGTAGTCGGTTACTTGATGTGTGGTACGATGATGGTGGTGGTGACGGTGTGGTGGTTTGTTCCGATTTGTTTACATTGTTTAGTTATCACATTTCTTTTTGGTTTGGATTTGTACTCCGTTTTATGGAGGATTTTGTAATCGCTTTAAATGTTTAATTATGGTTTCTATGATGTTCACTGCCTCGGGAAACCGAGATGGTAGCATCCTTGTATTCGGAGGTAGTCCTTGGTAAGGTGCTTCGGGGTATGGGGGTGTTACAAAGTGGTATCAGAGCAACGATTTTGGAATCTAAAACCAATGAACCAATGAACCAATGAACTTAGGGTGTCTAATTAAAATGAACCCGGGTAGGAGTTGTTTAGAGC
>VHZZ01003539.1:88602-101073 GCA_009801015.1 Silene noctiflora
CAAACTTAAGGAGACTAAGAAGTTAGTCATAAACTCTTGACCAAAGTGATCACTCATATCTAGTTCCAACCTTGTTTCTTGCCCTATTGTCCAAGTGAACCCAAATGCTCTAGTTTTTAATCAATTGTTTACTCATAATCACTTTGCCTTGCCTTAGTTTAAATTAGATACATTAGTTAATCTCCTCTCCGTATTTTCGACTAAAATATCGAATCGAACGAACTAAGCATACACCCCTGCCATCCTTGTGGACCGGCACCCAAGTTTATACTACTAATTTGGGTTTTTATAAATTGTTTTTGATCGGGAGTTGACGACAAATCCCTATTATCACCTTCACCTTATGATGACTAAGTTGATGATAGTGGCGATCCTGCAGTTTCACTAAAAAATCGGTTGAATAAGTAAACTATTTTTCCAGCTTATGACCACGAAGATGAATGTTTGTTGGTTGTGGTAATATACATGAGCATTCATTTGCACGAGGATTCGGATAGTCAGCCAACGACGATTGCACTTACTGTGGGGGTTATGATTGAAGGTGAAGTTGAAAGAGATTGGAGTAAAAAAAAAAGGGAGGAGGTGTTAACTATTGTTGTCTTAATGATGGTAACTAAGGGCAAAGGGAGAACTAAATAGCGTGTGTTTTTTCCAGCCAAATAAAAGAAGCGGTGAACATTGTGCTTTGGGACATGACGTGGCTCATTTGGCTAATTGAGTATTCCTACATGTCAAGATGTTATGTGGGCAGTTTGTCTTCTTATAATATTTATAGATAGATAGATGGATATATGCTTTTGTGATGCTACACGAGAAACTATATTCGTTAACTCTTGTAATATCATTACATGTTTCATAGGTCGATTACATAACGACCTTACAACCTGGACTAGTTATATTTGCCTTGCATTTTTAGAGCGATAATAGAGAAAAACCGTTTATTTCCATTATTAAATGCAACATATAATATTTTTAGGTACATTTGGAGCTGACAGCGCGATTGGAGCGTGAGCCGCTTTAATGCAGGTTGATGAATACTTAGACCATGTGTAATCCCGTAAATTATAATTTGAGATTCATGTGTTAATTTACCAGATTTATGTAAAACTTATTAATGATACATAGAGCTGACAAATAATGACACGACACGAACCCGACACAAAAGTAACGGGTTTGGATTGAGACTTAATGACCCTTTTATATAAGTGGGTCGACATGAACACGACACGATATTTAATTGGGTTAAGTTTGGGTTGAGCTCTCTAAACACGAACCCGACACGAATGACATGTTTACTAAATTAATACTAATCTTTCTTAATCCTCCATCACATAAATATGCTTAAACTTTCCAAATATGGACATAACACAAAAAATAACACGAACCCGACACAAATTAACGCGTTAAGGTTGAGGTTTGATGACCCATTTATGTAAGTGGGTTAACACGAACACGACACGAGATTTAATTGGGTCGAGTTTGAGTTCGAGGGTTTGTGATCCGTTTACATGTGACACGAACACGAACCCGACACAACCCGATATGTTTGTTAGGTCTAATGATACATATTATATCTTGTCGTGAATGTTAAAAATTAAGTAACATTTATTTTTAAATTTGAGATATTATAGATTAGCCGTGTTTTTAAGGAGAGAATACATATATTTTTAAATTTTTCATGAATGATTTTACATTAATTTAGTGTATAAATATTTTATCAAAACCATCTTGTATGAGTGAGGTCACGGGTTATCGAAAATCATATGAAGCGTATGAGTGCATGTCCTAAACTCGAAACTTTGGCGTCATGATGTTCTCGACTCAACCATCCACTTGAGCAGTTAAGATCCTCTCCACTTTCTCCTATACTTTTTATTTTAAGCGGCACAAACTTTTACCTCGTAACGATATAATTGCTGTAATTTCAAGTATTGGTTGATGATGTATAGGAGAAATAATATACGGAGTACAGGGCCGTCCTTGACACTTTGGAGGCTCTGTGCGACATCTTAAATGTAGGCCCTTAATGTGGACCTTAATAATATATATATTTTCTTTGATAATTTTTTTTTTGTAAAGATATAGAAATTAATGTTTCTTACCAAAACAAGTGCTTGTCAATGCCTTAATGGTTAGCATTTACATCTTTCGCAAGCACGCCCCAGGTTCGATTCCTAAATGTTTCATTTTCTTGATTTTAAATAAATGCAATGGTTAGCATTTACATCTTTCGCAAGCACGCCCTAGGTTCGATTCCTAAATGTTTCATTTTCTTGATTTTAAATAAATGCAACATTTAAGTAAAAATGAAGCCAATGTGAATCGAACCCAGGTCGTTGGAGAAAAAGAAAGGATCAATTACCATTGTGACACCTCAAGCTTCGTATTATTAAATCTCACTAGTATGTATATATAATAAGCTTACAGACTATATATTGGGCCCCTTTAAATTGGGGGCCCTGTTCGACGGCGCGGGTTGTACACCCATCCAGCCGGGCCTGACGGAGTATTAAAACGAAACTGCTTGAGAAAACGGACTATCCATTTCTTTCTCATTTATAATCTCTCGTAAGATGGCCACATCAGTATTTAAGTGTAAAACGGATCAAATAGTTTCCATATAAATAAAGGGCAATTCTCATTTGTGACGGACGTATCCGTCACAAATGAGAAGACGGGTACCACTTTTACTCACAAATGACCCATGAGAGGAGAGAGGAAAGCAAGTGGAGGGGTGCCCCCACATTTTGCTTTATTCGTTTTGTGAGTGGCATTACCCGTCATAAATACCGACCCGTCACAAGGAAGACGCTTTGATAAATAAATGAGATAAAAATTTGACATTCCGTAAATATTGGGTTTTTTCTACTATATAATATCCATCTATTTGACTTATTTCTTATTTAGTCCGTCCAAAACCAGATATAATCTCCTGTCAAACATGTAACATGAGTACATGAGAGAGATTCTGGAGTCGGAAGTTTTACGCAAAGACAGCTCGAGACGCAATTAGAGAGAGACACCTAATAATTTGGTAACCAAATTAAAATGGCGGCTTAATAAATCCACATATACTCCTCCTCCTACTACTCCCAATTCTTTCACATTATTTCCTTTCATTCCTCTTCTCCTTCTCCTTGTTATTATTCCTGATTATATTCCAATTCCCCCCCTTTTTTTATTGATTCCATCGCTTCTCTTTTCAATTATTCGAATAAATACACACCGAATTAGGGTTTGGGTTCCTTATCCCATTTTGATTTGATTTGGGTTTACACTTTACATTCAAGTGAGTAAGTTTCCAGTTGACACAAAATTAGGGTTTTGGTGATCGACACAGTTTGGGATTTATAAGTTAAACAACAAGATTCTATATGTTTGATGATGAACATTGTTGAGTTTAGTCATGGAAGAAGATTGTAGTTTATAAATTGACTCTTGTTTTTGGTGATCATCACTCGCCGAACAATCAAGACAAAGGATCATCTTGTACAGGACGGATTCCCTTTGCAATCAGCGCTCAGTTACTTGTTTCTGTAGTTTGTTGGGGGTGTTGGTTTACATGAACTGCTGCTGCTGCTGCTGCTGCTGGAAATGAAAGCGGGGACATGGTGCATGGACAAAAGATAAGTTGTTGCTTGCTTCCTGTGCTGTTGGAACATCGGTGTAACCATACCATACTAGTTGGACTCTTTCTGCTTCTCATGTCTCGCTGCTTTCCTTTCCCTCCCCCGGGATATCAAACCAACATTAAACCCAATTACCCTGTTTCGCTATCGCAATCGCAATCGCTTATTAAGGTTATTGCCTAATGCTCTTTGCTTTTTATACCTTTTCTTTTTCTCCTAACAACCATAGAAACCCCTTTATGTACATACCTAGTACCATGCTACCTAGTACATGCCTAGCATAATGGCTTCAACGCCCTTGTGGCCGTCTTATGGGATAACTAACTCTTTATGTACATACCTAGCATAATGGCTTCAACGCCCTTGTGGCCGTCTTATGGGATACCTAACTCTTTATGTACATACCTAGCATAATGGCTTCAACGCCCTTGTGGCCGTCTTATGGGATACCTAACTCTTTATGTACATACCTAGTACCATGCTACCGTAGAAAACATTTATATTTCACCTAGGACTAGGATCATCTCCTATTCAAGATTCTTCACTTAGTAAAACATTTTGATTAGTTTTGCAATTGTATTACCTTCCTTTTTTTTCATAACTCTTTATGCTAATATATACCGAGTATAATAGATGATCATAATTATATTTTGGATGCTCTGTGTTTCCTTATAAATCTTTATATGGAATCTATTGTGGTTTTGACGTGTTTTCCCAATCTGACTCGCTCAAGTCTCCACCATTCTAATAGTATCAATATGTTTCCTGAAATTATGCATGGACTCATTTACTTTCCTTTTGCCATTTTTTTTATCATATATATGCGGTGCACAATTAGCTTTCAAAATTCAAAGGATGTTGATAATGCCATGCCACTGGATCCCCCTACCTTAGTTTTAAAAAGACCACCGAGGCGAGGAGGCCGGAGACGACAAAATACAAGGCCCAAGCAAACGCGTGTGCCTTGTAGACACGGATGCACAGTTTTGCAATAATTTTTATATTTTCTCTATGATTTTTGTACAATATTTACCTTACTTTAGATTGAAAGACGGTTAACATGATAATGAGTAAATGTTACAGATAATGTGCCAAAGAGAAGGGCATAATAAAAAAAAAAACAGTAGAAAAACACGTTGAAATTGTATAGTAGTGCACCTCCTTTGCTGCGCTTGTCTTTAAGGCGCACTTAAGGCAGACCATAGTATTTTGCTAGTGCCTCGCTGAGCCTTGAGCAGGCGCGCCTTTTCAAACTAAGCCTCTGGCATTATGTTAGATGATGAAATACTTGAAAGTTTTTAGTAATGTGTTTAAGAAGACATCATTAAATTTGAAAACACAACCAGCACAGTGGTTGCTGGTCTTAGCATTTTTTCTAGGATAGGGTACTTGCACATGCTGTGGATTTTATCTAGCTGTGTAACTAAAAAGGCTATTGCTAGGTCAATCCATACTGGATAGATTTTTGAATGATCTAAGTGAATCTTGGCTATAAATACTGGAGGAGCTATAGTTACCTATGACGTCATTTCTTAAAATGAAAATAACAATAGGAGGCAGAGTCGTGGCCCTAAGTAACTCTTCCCAGGACAAAGTATTAATAACAGCTTTGGCATGGGCATCATTGCATGGTTAGGAAAGGTTGACGGCTGGTATTTATGCAACCTTACTTTCATCTAGCTTAAAGCCTAGGGCTAGTTGACGAATAAGTAGTATTCATAAATGCTTTATATACCAATAAACCATGTTTCTAGTATCATGGCCAACTGAGGTTTACTTGGCTGTCTGGTGGCTACGCATCTCACCTTTAAATTTCAAGGTTTGAGGCTCAAGTCCCATCGTCTAATGTTGGAGGTTCCCTTTTCCCTCTCGTAATGGAATCGCATTGATGAAAATTCTTACCTTCCTGAAAGTTTGTTCCAAAAGCTACCTGTCATGGGACTCATTCTCATCAACTCTATATTGTCATTTTCGAATCCCAAGTGTTCAAATATTACTTTCACATTTTGAGCTCCTCCAATTAACCTGACTTTGTACCTCTCTAAATAATTAATCAATATTATCAAAATATACTATTATAAGTATTTTTGCATCATATCCAATATTGTAAGCTGTATAACTTTCCTTGCAAGTACTTTTCTGTTACGCTAAGCCAAATTGTCATTTCGAAGAGAGAAAATGACAAATACAGAAAACCAAGAGAATACTTATTAAAAGAAATTGTCTAAGTAGTAATATTTGGTTGCTTGTGCACTTTCTTAATCCTCACATCATTTTTCTTGGATGGCCTGGTAGCCCTTTTCACACTGACGACAATTTGAATTTTTTAGTTTTGAAACATCTACAGTAGGCTTCCGCTTGAATTTAAATTTCAAGCACTATTGGCTTTTGGTAAAAACCCTAAAAACAGGCTTGGTGGGAGGCAATTGCAATCCTCTCGCGGGTAGACAACCTGATATGGTATAGCCTTTGATTCCTATTGACGTTCCTGACTTTATTGGTTCATAACTATGTACGAATACATCACAACCCTTAAAGGTAATCCCTGGCCTTTTCATGTCAATTCAATTTTGTGTTTAAGACAGCAACTTCAACTGATTTGTTCGTATTATATGCTTTCGAAGATACTTACATAAATTGTTAACGATTCTTACTAGCTTGATTAACCTAGGTGACTAATTCAGGCTTCCTTTCAGTTCCGCCTTTTTTTCTTTGGTTTCTGAATAGTCTGCATGAAATGTTTATGAATTTGTAAATTTCTGTTTTCTTGACCTATTACAAATTTCTTATGTAAAAAAATCCCGCTATTGGGTATAAAATCAGAAATCTCTGATAAGTGTTTGACATTGATTGCTGTCAAGTTTTTTTTTTTTTTTTTTTTTTTTTTTTTTTTTTTTTTTTTTGAAATTTTATGTTTTTTTTTTTTTTGTTTGCCTTATCGTCAAAGTTAATAATTGATATGCTTAGTTAGTGTACTGTTTGAAGCTATGCAAATACCTGCTTGTTAGAAGTGGTTTTGGTAGGTGTTACTGGGGGTTTTGGTTCTGACTTCTGAGATGACACTGAACTGTCTACCTTTTAATACGTTAACTTATAAGGAGATACTGAATATGCGGAGACCTTGAGGCTCTGATTTTCAGCAGATGTGTACCAGGTTGTAGTTGCTGCATGCCTGCACTTTTACGGTTGGCCTGTGTTATTAAATGACATGGTGGTCCATAGTTTGGGAAAAGGTTTCGTAGCTGTACAGTTGTAGCTGTTTATGTTCGTCCTTCCTGATTGTTTGATGTCTGCTAAGAGCTAATAATTAAATCTAGCCAGCATCATTCTTAAATTCATGGCGTGTGCAAAACTTGGGTGTACGTACTGTGCAATCGCAGCCATATGTGTTGATAATTTTTCACAAAAGGTTTGATTCTTGACTGCTGGTATTAATGTCCATTCCAAAATAGAGCTTTTACTGAGCTATGAGAAACTGCCATAAGAGCGTTCTGCTTGACCTTTCTCGGGAAAACCTTAATCTAAGAATGCTGTACATGAAAAGGCAGCATTGTAGGCCAAAAATCCTCACTGACATAAAGTTATAAACGAGTGAACAAGTAAAGTGGACTTGCCCCATGGGAAGCTAGGAAGTTTGTTTATCATTTGTTTCTGTTGGACTGCTAGCTTTAGTTGAATGTGGCGAAGGAAGTGTCATTGACATGGCACCAACTCAAAGTTATTTGGTCATCGCCAGCATTATGACTGATTTACAAGAAAGTTCCGTACTGGTTGTTTTTATAGTTCTTTTTTTTGTGACTTGTCCGGGGAAAAGATTACCGTGGGTGACTATATCAGTTAGTCAACTCAATCGGATTGTGTTGTCTCGGTTGGGTTCGGATCGTGTCTGGAAAATATCGGATCATGTGAGTTTGGGTTCATAGTCTTATTGAGTGGGATGCCAGTGAATTGATTTGACATTCATTGTATTTTAAATTGCGAATATTATCACACTATCTTTGTAAATAAATAAACGAGAAAATTCATACAGTGGGAATGTTTTTATGGACAATTGAGTCTCTTTTGATTCTGGTCAATCAGTTAAGTTAGAATCAATTAAGCTGTAATCAGGTTCGGGTATGAAAATCCGGTTCAATATCGTTTCAATTCGGATAGAATCGTGAGCACAATCCAAGTTACTCATATCGTGTCTTTGATCAGATATCAACTCAGATATTTTCGATCAATTTTCAGATTTGTTTCGTTTGCCAGGTCTAATGGTCCGTAACGACCATAAGGTTATCATTGACTTGAAAAATTGGGGACGGGTAAGTGAGCATGGCTAACTTTTTTTTCTAGTTAACTGTTAAATGCCTACTATTTCCCCATAGCCTTTGATGTTTAATTAACTTTCAACATTGTAAGTTTTTTTGGTGAACCTCCAGGAGAAAACTGACTTTCCCTGGATTTAGTAATAGCTACTATTGGTACCCCTGGTTATGAACGTCTTATAAAGAAACATAGCCAGGAACAGAATCTTAGTTTTTATTTATTTTTTATAATTTGAACCTTAATGGTTTTGCACCCTACAGTTTGAGTAATTGCTTAACAAGGAACAGGGATGTTTAGATTTAGGAACAAGGTACTTTCTTATCTACAGCGTTGGTCTCTGAATTACGTTGCATATTTAATTTGAATTATATGGTTTAGCAAATCTTTAAGGAGGTTAAGTGAGAAGGTATCGACTGCTGGTGTGCTGACTTGTTCCTTGATGATGATGTTGATGTATTTTCTTACCAGCAATCGACTACAAACTACAATTTACAATTTATATGTCTAGTGGCTTTGGACTGACTGCATTTATTGAATCAATGTTTCCTTCCAGGAACAGAACAGAGAGAAAAATCACAAAAGGGAGAAGAAATGCAAAGAGAAGAAAGAGAGTAAAGAAAAGCGCGAGAAAGAAAGAATTTATGAAAAGCATAGGGAAAAGAAAGACAAAGAGGAGAAGCACAGGGATAAAAAAGAGAAGGGTCTGGACAATGATAAACGTAAAGGCATTGGCTTATTTTCTGATGAGAAGAGGCCAGTGGGGCCACCAAATGCCGATCTTCATAAACTCGGAGAAAAGAGTAAAAACAGGGAAAATGACGGAAGTGTTACTTTGGTTGAAAAGAGAGTTGCAGGTCAGTCTATTTTTAACTATGGGGAGCCAGTTAGTAAAAGCAATCACCTGGTTTCCCATACTAAGATGGATAAAAATGCCTCAGGATTGGGCATGTCAAACTTCGATGGAGAAAGAAGAATTAATAATCAATTTTCTAATAACAATGTCTCTGCCAAGAAAAATAAAGATGGAGTGGTTAAATGTACAGGTACAGGTCCAATACCTGTTCTGGCTAGTAATGAAAAAACCAATGAAAAAACAGCTGATGTTAAAAAGACAGGTGCTCTGCGTATCGTAGGAGAAAATAAGTTTTGTGGGAATGCATTGGCCCAAAATGTCATTAAGCCGATTAACTTGCCTGATAAAAGTCCAAGGCCTATGGTGGAAGGAAAGGAAAGGAAGGAAAAACAAGCAATTGTTGGAGTGGTTCAAAACAGAGTCGGAACAATGGTCAGACCTGTGGAAAAGAAGCTTGAGCCCAGGGTGGAGGAGAAAGGACAGGCTAGAAAGACGGAAAAGGATGGTGATGGAAAAAAACCAATTGACAAGGTCAAAGGCATGGACATGGTGACGAAGGAAGAGGAGAATGCGAAGGCGATAAGTGAGCAGAAAAGGCATGCACAGATACCAAGCAAGAGAAATGGCAGTGAACACCACATGTGTACACCAAGTGCTAAGAATGATTGGAAGAAGGATTCGTCAGCTCCCCTGAGTAATGGAATTCAGAACATACTAAATACTAGCAATGAAGGTAGTGCCACTCTTCTTGGAAAACGGAAGGACATTGGGCTCAGTGGTATGTATGATGGTGAGCTCTTTCTCAGCATGGTTTTTAACTCCTGCCGGGAATACCTTATGCTATGTGGTCGTTTGGTTCACCATAGGAATGTATTAAGGTTTAGTTTGATAAATTTCCATGTTTGGCATGTCAGATAAATTCGCAGAAGTTTTGTGGTTGACTACACGAAATCGAATTTTTCCCCCTCTGGTATTCTTACTTAGCTAGGGGGTAACCTGGTCAGTAACTTCGTATTGGAATTCCCAGGAATTCTAATTCTAATATAACACTTTGTTAATCTCATGATACCAATCCATGTGTTCTTAGGTTGATGACCAAATGACCACTTAGTTTATGCAAAGTGACATTTAAAAATTGGGAGCCAGCTTCTAGTGATGATCGAGTGTGTATCCTAGAGGTTAGAATTGCTGCTAATATAAATACTGAATTACCTATTGATTGACATCTTTGCTTGTAAATATTTTGGATGCAAGTGACGTGAATTTCATGTGTTTGTAGCTGATGTAAAAGCTGCTTATGTTTGGGTTTATGTCAACAGAGCAAATGACCGAGCCGAATAAGCTGGCAAGAACAACTGCTTCCACTCATCCATTGACCGAAACTGAGCCTTGCCAGAATTCTGCTGCATTTGCTGCTCGGCCACCTATGAATATTAAAGTAGAACGCACTTTTGCTCGTGATGGGACCCAGCGGCCGTCCGCGAATATTAAAGTGGAAGGCAATGCACTCAAGCTAAAAGACACTAAGACGTCCCTCATTACACAATCTTCTCAAATAACCTCAAAACCAACTCGAAAATCTGAAGTTTCTGCAAAGCCTCTTCATCCGGATACCAAGTATCTCACACAGGTACTCACTGTTCCAAAATTAGATGAATGGCCAGAGTTTGATGACCAGGAATGGTTGTTTAGGGGCAAAAGCTCCCAAACAAGAAAGCCTAAGGTAGAAACTTCTTGGGTTGAAGGGGAACCAAAGGTATGGGCAAGCGCTGTGTGGTTAGACCCAGTTCATGTTTTTGCTTTGCCATATGTTATTCCTTACTGATCAATTCCGAGATTAGTCAGTTACTAGATCAAATCCTCAGTATCAACGTGATATCACAAGTATTTTGAAAGGCATTAGAGTTGGGATTGGTTCAATGGTTTTGCTCTGCCATGTTATACCTCATTGATGGTTCTATTGACAACTGTGGCTATTCGTTTTCCACACTGGGTAGTTGGTTACCTTACATGGCTATAAAACCCTAACCAAGCTCCGGGAAACAGTGAAACATGACTGAGACGTGATGCGGTCTTACTTGTAAGACAAGCTAAAACCTAGTGTATTTGTCAATAAGTATAAGGTTAACAGGTTGGTAACTTGGTATAGTATAAGTTATCGTACTGGCGAAATTGTTGCTACTTGAGTCTGAAGGGTTGAAACTTGTAGATACTGCGTTAATTTCTTTAGAAGGGATGAGTTTCAAGCTCTAGCTTCTGATGTGCGTATATTAGCAATTGGGCTGGTGTGACCTCCAATTTTCCTCAAGTTTATCAATTAGAAAGAAAGTTGTCGGGTTGTGACGCCTACACTGGCTGCCTGCTGCTTCCATTAGGGTTTTGGTGGGGATTTCGGATCTCATAATATGAAAGGAGCTGATTCTCTTGAAGAAGAATGCAATCAGGTGCCAATTCAGAGAATGTTGGCTACAGAGCACATGTATCAGCTTGTTTGTAACAGATTTTGATATGTAGCATAATACGGAGTACTTGTAATTTACATAGATATGTACTCCCTAATTTCATTTTTATTGGACATTTTTTTAACAATTTTTTTCTCAGTATTATGCCCCTTTCAATTTATTATTTCAGAAATAAATGTAAACCCTTCCAAACCAACTACTCCTTCTGACATGGATCATATTGTTTTCATAAACAAAATTTTGTGTATCCTTCTAGAGGACCGTGCTCCTTACACCTAAGCCTTTATAATTCCATTAGGTGGATTGCCTTTTGGTGTAAGGATGACGGTCCTCCCAGATAATACAAGAATTTTTCTAAACAAAAATTTATAGGGAAAAGTAGCAAATTGCCCCAAACGTTTGGGGCTATGTGCAAGTTACCCCAAATGTTTCCATACGAGCAAATCAATCCAATTTTAAAATTCCGACAATTATACATCATCCACTACCCATCCCACCACCTTCAAATACAACTCTCCCCTCCCCCGTTGACAGCAGTCGTAATATCTCATCCACTTATAAAAAAAAAAGTAGTGAAAAAAGAATAAAACACCATCAATAATTCCTTGAAATATTGTTCACAAACAAAGATGTCGACCAAAAAAATGCCATCCAACTAGAAGAGAAAATCAAAAGTGGGGCATAATAATCAAGATTGCAGTAATAGCTAATTTAGCTATTGTATGATTGCAGTAATTGTTATTGTAAGATTGCAGCCCATTAATCCTATTTTTTAGAGGAACTAGCGACAAGAAATTGAACCTGTAATTTTGTATTATTTTATCGCTGGGTTTGGTTCAATACGGATTCCAACTACACGGTAAAGTTTAAGCCACTGTCATATCCTCCTACTTGGATGGAGGATATATGGTATTTGATGGTGGCTAGGTGGGGGTAGAGGATGTAAATTTGCCGAAATTTTAAAATTGGGTTGATTTGCACATAGTTTTAAACGTTTGGGGGTAAATTGCACATTTAAAAACATTTGGTGGCAACTTGCACACACTACAAGAAAAGCGAAACCGGGCGACAGTCAAAAGGCGACGGAAAAGGTAGACGCCAATTTGGCGACTGAAACAAATAGTCGGGCGACTGAGTTCAGTCGCCAATTTGGCGACTACCAACCCATACATTTTGGCGACTACCTTAAGTGTCGGGCGACTGATTTCAGTCGCCA
>VHZZ01003540.1:67747-86016 GCA_009801015.1 Silene noctiflora
CTTTGCTCGGCTTGACTCGTTAAGCTCTCGAGCCGATCCCGAGCCCGAGCCGAACTCGCACAAGCCGAGTTTTGACCGAGCCGATCTCGAGTAGCTCGCGAGCTGTCTCGTCTCATTAACACCCCTAATTCGTACCCCCCTTTCTGCCATTTTGGAACCCACACAAAACCCCATAACCACCGAAATCTTCCCTCCACTCCCTAAAACACCAGGATTACGACGATGCTTACACGTCACCACCAATGTTGGCAAAGATACAAAAGTTTTCCACTTCAATTCAGACATTAAACTCAAATCTACAAAGTTTCACAAGTTATTTTTGGAAACCGATCACCATGGTTGTGTTCTCTGGCGACATGCTCAGTGGTGTAAGCTTGGTGGGGTTGTGGGTGGTTAGGGAATACGGTGGTGGTGGCACTGTGGAAGGGTAGTGGAGGCATGAGGGGAAGGTGGTGGTAGGGTGGCGGTAAACTAGTGGGAGTGGGTGGTATGTAAACCACTTATACACTTAATTTAGTTCCTCTAACACAAAGAGATTAATTTTAATTTAAGGTTCTTAATCAATCCGTTTCTTAAGAAGCATGTATAAAGTAAATGGGAGGAACAACACGATGTAGAGGGAGTACTAATTAGCTCAAGACAACTTTTTTTAAGGTAGACACAATGTAGCTGCTTACAGTGTGCTATTGTTTCTGTTCGTAGGATACCTCTTACTGTCCTCATTGTCTATGCCAACTTATGAGAACATAGGGCTGTTTTATATCATGCAACCTTGTTCAAGGTTTTACCCGGTCAATTCTAAATATAGGAAAAATTGCACATAATAATCCCAGGTTTGGCCGTTCCTCCATAAATAATCCCAAGTTGTTGTCTTCTTATACTAATCCAAGTTGCCAACGTTCTAGCTTTGCACCCAATTTTGATGCTGTTGAATTTCCATCCAATAAATTGAACAAAAATATGAAAAAAATGAGAAGTTGATTTTGTTCAAAAAATGAGTTCTTTAAAATTTTTATAAATGTTTTAAAATCTATAACTGTGTTTCAAAATCATTTTTTTATAAAAGAATTAGATTATTTATCATTTTTTGTAGAATTTGAAAGAAATGTTTTTACTTTTTGCCTTTGTCACCTTTTTCTTTAAGAAATGTAAATAATAGTGTTTTTTGGAATTTGGTTATAATCTATTTAAATAAATCAGTTTTTCTTGACGGGAAATGAATGGTGTAAGAGATGGGTGCAAAACTTAAATAATGCTGACAACTTGAGATTTTCTTGGTAAGACTGCAACTTGGGGTTAATAATTGCAAATCGGTAAATTTTGGGATTATTGTTGGCAATTTTCCTAAAATATAACATAGGCATCATGTTAGTGTAAAATAGAGCAGCAGCCCTTTGTTCGTAATTTATAGGCAGTAGCTAAAATACTCTGTTGTCCCTTTTTCTCTTCTCCTGTAATCGGCAAATTTTAGATACGAGAGAAACCAAATGTGTGTCACCCAATTCTCAGTCAGAAATGGAGGCCTGGAGCTTCATGAAAGGCCCGTTGCTATCATGCATTTGCAAGGCTTAACTGCTTAACAAAATAGATCTTTGGATTACAATATTGCCAAAGTAGGCATTTTTTTTACGTACATTCTCATAAGTCATAGTTGTAAGATGCTTTGGCCCATGGTTACGGAATTCGCTCGGTGTCCTACGAATCGCGAATTGTTAAAAGCGAATTCTATTATGTTGCTTACTGAAAGTACATATAACACACATTCTATAAGAGCAAATCGCGAATTGGTAAGGACGTATTCATAGCGAATTTGAAAACCATGCTTTCTTTCCTTTTTAGATATGTCTGCTGTTATTGCTTATTCAATGCAAGCCTATGATAAATATATTCTGAGATTTATGTTTGGCATAGTCAACTCATTTTCTGGCCATTCGTTTTTTACAGGGTGATGACCCTACAGCTATGATGGAGGGTAGAGCAAAGATGGGTGCACTTTTCAAAGAGTATGTCAGACAAACTCAAGTACTCCGTTTTGTAACAAGATATGCTTGCATGGATATTACAATTTTAATGAATATATGCGCACGTCAAATTGATATACCTGTTCTGTGGCTATGACATTAGTTTAAAAGCCAGGTTTTAAATGTTGATCTATTGTCATAAAGCCTTCCTCAGTGTGTCTTCCATCTACAACTAGTTAGCGTTTCTTAAATCATTGGCATGATTAGGTGCTGCTAGCGAATATTTTGGTGGTGTTTTCCACATTTGGGCATCTAGAAATGATATTCGTACAACTTCTTCTCTTATTCTGACTCTGGTATCCAATGTGGGATTTTGTTCCATATGACCCAATGCAGGGAGATTTCTGTTGTGATTTCATATCATTCAGTGGCAGCTTGTTTTTGTTATGTTTATTCAATGGCTGCTTGTTGAGTGATATAAATGTAAAAGCGCTTTACTGGCTTAATCTTTTGTGGCCAAAAGTCAATTTAGACTTTAGAGGTCAAACCATTTAGTCTGTTAGTCGTTGAAATTATGACCTATTCCTTGGGATTGGAAAAAAATGTTACTCTTGCCGCGCAACTGCAGTGTGATTGCCCCAGTTGACTTTAGAGGTCAAACCATGACCACTTTGACTTTTGTGTCTACTTGTCTCACTATATATCGACTATAATTGTATTTAGATTCTACGATGACAAAAGTAGTCACGATAAACTAAACTTTATAAATATTACATATTTGGTGAAATTAATGGTGAAAGTTGAACAACCACCTCAAAATATAAATAGGGACACCAAAAAGTGTAACAAAAGGTGATATTTTGTGTCGTGCTGTTTATGATATATTTTCATAATAAGTTGTCTTCTGAGCAAGCTTATAATGTCCTCTTTTTTGTTATTTTTTTCCTTTTAATTTTGAACCGATGCCGTTATGTGGATTTTTAGTCATCAGAAGATGCCTGTTTAGATTTTCTATGGCTGTCACGCTGTAACTTTTGTGTGTACAAGTTGGTCAGCTCTAAGTATCTCTTAGCATTGTGTCTTTGAATCTCAGGTATGGTGTTACACCTTTCACTCCCTTAAAGGGGATGCTTATCCAAGGTCCAATATTCATCAGCTTTTTCCTAGCGGTAAGTTGAAACTAGCAATCTTTTTACATGATGTGGCATATGTTGACAGCATATACTTATCTGCTACCTTCTATGCAGATAAGAAATATGGCAGAGAAAGTTCCATCCTTTAAAGATGGGGGAGCATTCTGGTTTACTGATCTCACGACTCCAGATGCAATGTATATCTTTCCTGTTTTGACTGCTGTGACCTTTTTAATAACCGTGGAGGTAGGCATTTATATTAGTTGACATTCTAACCTATGTTACTTCGGCTCTAAATTTTGGGGAAATTCTTCTGTTCGGCATTACAGAAGAGAAGGGGAATGAATGAGAAAACGGGGGGTGGGACTTTCTTATACGATGGAAGGATTTTGAATTTTTTATTAGGCTTGGAGGAGGGAAAATTTACCCATTTCCCTCCAACCACACTCGCTAACCAAACAAGGGGTTTTATCTCCCTCTCTTTCCTTCTAAATCCCTCAGTCCAAATGATTGGTTGAGGATATGGGTATGGAGTTAGGGAGGCTTGCATGACAAAGTGAAGGAATAGACTAATCTACGATAGTGTGATAATTTTGAGCTTTATTTCTCAGAGATTTCTTTATTACAATTTAATAAACTCGACATTGGCGTCACCCCCTTGGTGTTCATTAATTATTATTATTATTACTATATCTTATTTATCAAAAAAAAAAAAAGGATTTAAATGTTCAATATTCTAAGGATATGTCCCCTTACTTGTATATTCATTTCTGGACAGATTCCTTGTGTGTCATTAACTGTTGTGGCGAATCGAACACTTGGATATGTAACCATAGGGCCATACCCCGAGTTTGTATAGCTAGCTTGATGTTGTGTTTTGTATATTTTGTGCACACAACGAGAGCCCTTGATTTGAGCTCTAGTTTGACGTAGGATAGGTTTGCATAACTAGCAGTTAAATTTGCTTGTTTACTTATGGTAAATCTGTTTATGTGTTTCAGTTTAATATGCAAGAAGGTTTGGAAGGAAATCCAATTGCTGTCACCATGAAAAAGTTTTCACGAGGTCTTGCTGTTCTTACAGTTCCATTTACTATGAGTTTCCCAAAGGTACTTGCTGATACCCGTCTTCTCCAAGAATTCAACGATTTTCCATTTTAGTCCCTGTTGATTGAGGTTATGGTGTATTTCCCATTTTAGTGTTAACAATATGATGTTTATGTTCATTAGCGATGAGCTCTGTTGGAGACTTCTAGCGGCTGACATTGAAGTCTGATGAAAAATGTTAAAATTGAGTAATCTTACTTGGGTAGCAATCCTGACTAAATTTTTCACAAGAAACTCCTTTCTTCCACAAATCTATTTCTTAGGTTACAAAGGTGCCTTCAGGCGTGCTCAAGCCCAAGGTTTAGTAGCTAAACAGCCTCATAGTGCAACTTTCGAGGCCAAATACTATACAATTTTCATATGTTTTTTTTTCTAGCTTTTTTATAATACTCTTGTCTTTCCACATTATCTCTAGGTTTTACTTCTTTACTTGTTATCTCTCTCTAAACCCCCAAAAAATATATTGTCGCGCAAAATTTTATTGTGAAATGAGTGTGTTTTCAAAGATAGTGCCTGAGGTGCGACTTTGCCTCGTACCTCGCTTCTCAGTGCACCTCACGTCAATTGAAACCAAGATATATGCTCACCGAATGAAAGACTGGTTTTTGCCCTGTGCTATATAATATATCCTCTCTTTGATATGTTGTGCATATTATTGGTGGAATTTGGGTCACAATTATTTTTGTCCCTCTGCAGGCAATATTTTGCTACTGGATTACATCCAATATCTTTTCCTTTGCATATGGAGCTGGTGAGTTTTTCACATTTACCTCTCATCCCCTTGTTTTCTGCCGACCTGATATAATGCAGTAATCATGTTCTATTATTAAAGCACTTGAATTGGAGGCAATATCGTATTGTTCACATCGAAGAAAACGGAACATCATATTTGCAATACGCTCTTATCAGAGTGTGTTTTATATGGATTTTAAGTAAGCCTATCTTAGAATACACGAATCAATTCTAGGGTAATACGGAGTATTTTTCTTTTGTAGGGATGTATGGTTATGAGTTTATGACATTGATTTCTGATTCTAATGAATTATGATTGATTTTTTTTTTCTTTGCAGTGCTTAAACTTCCTGGAGTTAAACAGACCCTAGGAGTCCCAGACATACCGATGCCCCCACCATCTGAAACACAACCAGGAACAAAATCTGGATTTTCACTACTTCAAGCCCTCAAACAAGCTTCGGCTTCCGGAAGGTCTACTGCTACACCTGCTACACCTGCTATACCTGCTACTGCCGAGCAACAAAAACCTGCTGTCAGCGGGAAAACATCATCAGCAGCTATCCTCAGTCAGCGGCTTAAAAGTCTAGAGAGACAAGTGAAGCAAAGAAAGAAAGCCAAAAAGTGAAAAAACAGTAGGCACTATACGAAGTCTTCGACATGTAAGTTGCATGATTCTCAACCTTATTTATCCTTCTAACTGAAGAAAATAAGTTTACTGTTTCAAGAAACTATACTCGATATTTTTGTTGTAGAATTAGCCATTAATATTTTTTCGAAGAGTGCCTATAGCATGTAAGAGTATCTTTCATTTTTGAGAGTAATTCAGAAAATGACATACTTTAATAGTAGTATATTTTATTAGTTGGGAATACTGGGTTTCAATGTTTCAACTGCCACATTTGTGATCCTTTGAATAATCAAACATTCAAAACCGTTGCTGAGCTGTATTCAAAGTATTACTCATATCAACACTCGAGTTACGAGTATAATTTTATGGTTGTACTTTGTGGTGCAAAATTAGACGAAAAGACTTGGACACACTTGATTTATTTTTATCCTTATTGGGGTAGTAGCTGTACTTTGAGAATATATTTTTGTACGTGGGAATAATAAATGCACCGTACTAGATTAATTTAGTTACGAATTTAATGAACAAGGTTACAAGGCTGGTAAAAGCTTGTCCTTGGTAGGTATGGCTGTTCAATTTATTGATCATCAACTACCTTTTTAATGAAATTGATTGCAGATTTGCGACTCTTGGTTTGGTTTTGTATTTTATCGGCTGCCGTGCTATCACGGTCTCGTGTTTTTGGTCAACAGTTATTGTGTAAAAACACGCTTATTTATTGATGGTATAAATTAAAGAGTGTTTAATCAATAAAAGAGTCGTCCCACCCTGTAAGATGATCTTGAAATACGTTCTGGCCTACATTTTGTTTCTCAATTCTATGATTTTTTTTCCTGTAGACGAAACAAAAGTTAATTGTTTCCACAAGATTTTGGACGTATAACTCGTTTTATATTTTAATAAGTTGAGTCAAATCTGTATTAACTAAGATAACGTTTTGTTGAATGGTTCACCACTAGGATGTGAAAATTATTGTTCCAAGTTGAAGGCTATTTTGAGACGGAAGTATTAACCAGTAAACTCTGATATAGGATCGCAAGGCACCGCATTTGCAATTTTCTTTGGACACACGTCGACCAAAACTCTATTGGAATAAAGTTTTAGTTATGGGGTAAATTTTTCTTTTTTTAAAAAAAGTATACAAAATAGAATGAAGAGAAGTTCGTTCCATGTGAATATGTCAGCTATAATGCAACGTAATTAACGCACATTGACTAATTTAACCAATAAATAATTCAATCATGCAACTATCTGCCTTTCTAAATCAAGTCAAATCTCAACCAACTAACTTAATTAGAATACCTAGTTACGGAGTACATCATAATTTCAAATTGTGATAGGGATGACTTCTTGGGCTCTAAGGGTGGCCACTGACCATAAATCCATAATTTGACATTTCTACCAAATGGTATCACTACTTTATTCTTTATTACAAATTGTTATATAAAACGGTTTTACTATACAACTACCCAATTTGACTCTATCGAGTCCAAACTAAATAGATACGGAGTACAAGTATGTTATAATTGAGTTTTTTTTATTTATTTTAATAGTCTGATGCTTTGTGATGTATATTTAAATACGTCACTCATTAATCATTATCCTAAAGTATGATGTTGCGGAAAGAAAATTTGAGCTTGCAATAATGCAAGTATCTTCCTATATCGGGCTACCTTTTATTGAACTCGTACAATTATTAAACTTCTTATAAACAATACAATCTGTCTCATTGAAATCTGAAGACGGATAGTACTCATTTCACAATATCACAAGTGGAAGGACTAGTGGGGTGCTCCATTTAATTCCCACTCGATTTACCAGTTGTATATTGTGAGAGCTGAGAGGAGCACTATCTGTTTTCAGTTTGTGACGGATAGTTTTCGTTTTGAATGAGAATTTGTGTAAACAATAAGTTTCTCTCAATTCAGAAGTTGTGAATTTCTAAGAAATTTCAATTCTCAAACCAATAAAATCAAGTTTTTTTCATGTTTGTTCAGATAATCGGATAATTAATTCATATATAATTCAAATATGAGACGGGTTCGAATTAGAAGCCATATCCAATCCTTTTAGGTGACGTTAACGCATGAAAAGTCAAAGTCGTGTTAACAGTAATTAAACTACACAAATCCCAGCCATCCTTAAAAACCCATCCCTTCGACGTTTAGATAGAGAAAACTCGAAGATTCATCGACAATGGCGGAAACTTCGAAGCGGTTCATTTACGAGATCGAACCTGCCAAACCTGAAATCGACGGTAAACCGTCGGTCGGACCGGTTTTCCGTAGTATCTTTGCTAAAGACGGTTTTCCTCCGCCTCCTAATGGCATGGACACTTGTTGGGACATCTTTCGGTCTTTTTCTCTCTCTCTTCCTTTTCAATTTTTTGATATCTTTTTGCTTTTTTTGGTTGATTTTTACCTTTTCTGTTATTCGCGACGTTGACTTTGATTGCGATTGATTGAGCGATTGCGAAATCGAGGTAGTACGCAGCCTGAATGTTAAGTTTACGCAATTAGTGGCGGAGTCGGGATTTGATGTTTTGCGGCTAAAATATAGATTGAAAATTACAGTGATTCAATGTTTATTTTTTGTGAGAAGTATTCTAATAAAACGCAAACGCTGTTGAGTAAGGAGTATGAATTTTTAACTTTAAATATCGTTATTTTAATTGTTTAGGTGTTGAAAGTCCTTACTAACTTATCATCTTGTTTCGATGATAATTTAGATGGAGTTTACTACGTATACACGCTACAATGTGGAACAATTTTAATTTTGTTTTTAAAGTTACGGTTTTGAATCAAGATTTATAGTTCAATTTGATACAACTCGAATAAATTTATTTGTGTATAATGATGTACCTGTACTTAACTTTAATATAGAATTTTTGTCGAAAATCTGGTTGGTTTTGTTTCAGTATAAGTTCCTGATTAATGTGCTGGTGTTACTGATTTAATAATTAGTTTGAAGTTAGTTGAGTTCTGAATTATTTGGATGATGTGCTGCTTGTGAATTAATTTCGAGTAATCCTCCAACAAAGTCTACTAAAGGCTCCTGCTTTTAAAGTTTTAGTAGAAAGAGTGGTTACTGGTTAGGTAAATGTTTCTCAGCATATGCTAACTAAAATCCATCAGCTATATCTATCATTTGCTGCAGTTAGATCCATAATTCAATATTCCACACTAGTGACCATCTCTTTATAAAAATCTCCTTCTCTTATTGGATATTGTTTGTAAGCAGCATTAATGTTTATACAATATAGTAGGCGTGTAAGATGCTAGGTAGGCTGGTATAAGTATGCGAGTTAAGACCTGAATACTTCAATACTAGTCAATTAAGCATTATGTAAGATATTTGGCAGGCTGCGAATTCTCGAGAATTGTACTTTATGCAAGACATTAAAGGTCGTGTTACATATTCCATAGTCTGTGATTGAGTTAAGAATCTGCTACATGATACAAACCAGCGTTGATATTTGGTAGGCAGGAATTTAGTTCAAGACTTGAATACAAAATACTCCTTTCAAGTCAATTATGCATTCTGTAAAGTGTTTAGATGACTGGGAATGGATTGAGTAATGACCTGAATACTCGTCCGTGGTTAAATTTCAATTCATGCATAATAACCCTGTATGAGCCCTTGGCTCAATTCCAAATCCGTGGACTAATAATGGGTTACTAAAGCAACAGAACTTTCATCATGGCTACGAGTCTATGACTAGGACTCCACTGTGCTTTTAGAAGCGAATAGTGTCAGCTGCTAAGCATGCCTACCAATTAGCCCTTAGTCTGATGTATGTAGCAAAAAGTGTGCTTATTAATTAGTACGTGATCTATCTATTAGGAGTACATCACTGAATACATATTTCCATTTCAAATGTTCTACTGGTGGACATGCCATGTTGGACATTGACCAGTTTAAGAATTAGTGAAACTCTTTTCTATCAGTTATGTACATTGTTCCCCATGGATCCTTGAGCTCATCTGATCATTGTCATGGAATTACTAGTAAATGTGGAATCAAGGAGCATAGCTCCTGTTCTAATGGAGTCAAAGGCTTACTATTTTTTGACTTTTGAATACGTTGGAACAAAAAAACAATTACACACTAAACTATATACACTTCAGTACTCCACATATTTCTAAACTATCCGTTACTCGTATTTTCTGCCCATTTTCATTTTAGCCCATTTGGACAAAAGCTAGTCGGTCAACATCGAAATAAGTGATGAGCTAACGAAACAACAAATGGCTCACTAAATTGGTTGCACTTCTTTAAATTCCGAAATAGTTGATGCAATTCGTAACGGGAGTTTTCATATTATCATTCCGAGTTATCTGGAAATAGCCTCTTTGTATAGTTATTAGTTAATACAGGGTTAAGCTTGCATACATCTGACCTCACTTTACCTTGCCATTTGGCGAAAGCCCTTGAGACACCGAGGTAATTTCGTTGTTTTAGAGCTAGGAAAAGTGGCAAACAGCATCTTGTTTTACTTATTTAGGCCGTGCCTTCCAACTCCTTGAATGCCTCTTCCGCTGATTTCTTCCTGTCCTATTAGGTGCAGCCGTACCTGGTGAAGTATTAGTTGTAGCCTCCTCTATACACATTTTGACTGCACTTAAGTGTATTTGAGTCTGAATTTCCGGTTGCACAGATTGTAGGATTCTGGGCGAGCATATTTTAAATATGACCCCTTCAATTTTTTTTATCAGATACGAGCTCTATATAACGAAACTAATTACTATTTTTACTCTGCAGTTTGTCTGCGGAGAAATTCCCCGACAATCCAATGCTTGGTCGCCGTGAGGTTGTGGATGGGAAGGTACATGACTGTAGCTTACCTKATAAGTTTAATTTTTGTTTATATGATGTGCCATATTGCTGTTCTCAGCTACCTATGGATGATACATGAAGCTTCACATTTGCTTCTCTGTGACTGCAGGCTGGCGAATATGTTTGGCTTACTTACAAAGAGGTTTTTGATACTGTCATCAAAGTAGGAAACTCTATCCGCCATTGTGGTGTCAGTGAGGTAATGTCTCCAAGAGTTTACCAGTTAAAAGTTGTCTATGTTTTGAGATTTCTCAAGCTTTCTGTGTGCAACTGTGCATGTCTGCATGCTTCCATCTTTTTAGTGATAGGTGACAAGATAGACAACCTTGAGCTGTTTTATGATTTTGTGGATTATATTTTTTAACTGAATAAAACCTATGGGAAGTGACTTGTGTGGTGCTAGACCTACGGCCTATGAAAATCTTAATGGTAGCTCAATTTGAATTTCATTTGTCCAATAGGAGACTTTAACTTCCAGATATTCTGTATTTAATACATTTCTGTTATTTCGATATTCCTTTTAAGCCCCCATCCCCTCCCCTCAAATTGCAGACTTTACTCTTAGCTTGCGCTATAATATGTATGTTGCTGACAGGGAGGGCGTTGCGGTATCTTTGGAGCAAATTGTGCAGAATGGGTGATCAGCATGGAGGTATCTTCTTAATCTTCTTCCTTGTCTCTTATTCCCCTATATACATYTATTTATTTGGAGTCCTCTGTGTACATAGTATTAGGTTTACTTTTTGTGTATCATAACGTCTCCAGGTATTTTCTCTCTTTTCCCATTGTGGTTTCACAAATTGACCTGTTGCACTTGTTTCTCTATTTGTTGCCTTGGAATGAATGGATACATTCATCTCTGAACATTCTTTGCTGTTTATACTCTAACAATAGAGCAATTTTACAGGCGTGCAATGCCCATGGCCTCTACTGTGTTCCATTGTACGACACACTTGGTTCGTTTGCCCCCCTTTTGTTGACCTTATGCTGCACATTGATTCACACAGTTGTATTCTCCCGACTGGGTTCTCATCTATATTCATAATACAGGGGCTGGTGCTGTGGAATTTATTATTTCCCATGCAGAAGTAACAATTGCATTTGTTGAAGAAAAAAAGCTCCCTGAGGTGTGCCTTATGTCCTGTCCTGCTCTTCTCTTGCTTGAAATTCAATATCAAATACAAGTAGTATTCATCAATAAGGCTCACTAGCTGAAGCTCATATTCACTACACTATTGTATATTGTTATTTTTTCCGTTTACCTATGAGAACCTCATTGTATCTATATTGGCTCAATAACAAGGACTTGCTTCAGGTGCTAAGATTTGATGCAAACATTCAACTCTTTGATTGACGTGAATTTTAATATGTTGTTTACTTGTGGTTTCAGCTTCTCAAAACTCTGCAAAACACCTCAAAATACTTGAAAAGTAAGTGTCTTCTGCTCATCTGTGATTTATATTTGTAGCTCATATAACACTCTCTGTTGCTGATTGGACCGTATGATGATTTTATGTACAGCTTTGGTGAGCTTTGGCAAGGTTTCTTCTGAACAGAAAGAGGAAGTTGAAAAATACGGTCTGCAGATATATGATTGGAATGACTTTTTGCAACTGGTATGTTCAATGTTGATTCATTTCCATTTTCCAGTGTCAATTTTATTTGTCTTTTTCATGCCTTCAGTATTCTTCATCCTCTGGTAATTTCCTTCATATTATTCAATAAATATAGGTCTTTTATTGTAATAAAAAAAATTCATGGCTTAAGAACTTTTGTTGTGTAAAGGCTTTTGCTAAATTAGCAAGGATTTAATGACTAAGGTCAATTTACAGCACCAAGTTATAGCTAGTTACATACATGTACTTGTAAATTATTCAGTAATGGGTGGGTTGAGGATGTATCTGTTATTTTCTAGTGCCTGCATGTGTGTTCGATGATTTTTTTGATCTCCTTACATGTACTTGGTTGGTTTAGTTGGCTCACTGAACAACTATCCACACAACTTGTATTGTGAAGAAGCAGTCAGTTGACGCAATTAAAACTCAATTTACATTATTGGTCATCTGTAGATAGTATCTTTCTATTTCAATACACCGAGTAGCTTTATATATCGACCCCCTTACCTTGCCATAGACGTGAAGCCTTTAAAAGAATGGGGTAATGTTGTTGTAGAGTCTTTAGAGTTTAGAGTGACTTGCTATAGTCGTTCTGTATGACGGCTTTGCTATTGTTGTCCAATCTTCATTTGACTGTTTGTATTGCAGGCAGGTGATACACAGTATGAATTGGTTAAGAAGGACAAAACCGACATTTGCACAATAATGTATACTAGTGGAACAACTGGTGACCCAAAGGGTGTCCTGATATCAAATGAAAGTATTACTACAATGATAGCTGGTGTTATTAGCTTCCTAGAGAATGCTAAGGAAAAGGTGACTTGAATACCTTTCTCTGGCATCATGGTCATCAAGTAGGTCTTAATATTACATATTGATTTCTGACTTCTGAAAACATCTTGCAGTTGGATGTGAATGATGTATATCTGTCTTACCTGCCTCTGGCTCATATATTTGATCGTGTTATTGAGGAGGCCTTTATTTCACATGGTGCGAAAATAGGGTTTTGGAGAGGGGTGAGTCACTGCGCTTCTTCTTTTTTGAAGTGATCATCAAATATAGTGGCTTTCTGTTTTGTCTATCCGGAGGATAGTATCTAAGTGCAACTGTTCTTTTCTTTGGCTTCCAGGATATCAAATTGTTGCTTGATGATATTGCAGTATTGAAACCAACTGTATTTTGTGCTGTCCCACGTGTATTGGATAGAATTTATTCAGGTGCATTATTTTGCTGACAGAGATGTTTATTACCATATTTTACCTGCCATTCCATGATTAGAGAAGACATTCGTTCTCAAAGTTTAGCCAGCTGTCGTATTTAGCGGCAAACTATTGTATGTAAATTCATTTCATTTCACTATGGTTGAAAATCTTCCCATAAAACAGCAAATGGAGATATTTCAAGTGAAACAGAGAGCACAAGTTTTACATGAATTTACTGTAGCTTTTTAACCGTCAGGGGTTTGTTAATGAATTAGTCATTTTCGCAAATGTTTATTTACCGCTTCACTCTCAGGATTGCAAGAGAAACTCCGTGCTGGGGGTATGCTGAAACGTGCACTTTTTGGCTTTGCTTACTCACGGTAAGCACCTTTTTAAATAAAAAGTTAGAATGCCTTTTCGTTAGGATAGAGCGCCTTTCTTGTCCACCTTGTAAGTCATATTTAAAATGGGTTTTGAATTTGAGTTTGCTGTTACACGTCTTGATTGGCTGATTTAGTTTAGTGTACCTTGCTGCTATTCTTTGGTTTTGGATTATGAGGCAACTTTTACTTTGGGTCATTCGGAAACAACTTCTTGTTGACACATCTGACACCGCGCAGCGCGCAATTTGCGGGACCCCTTGATCTACTGGGCTAAAGTTGCTCCTATTGTTATTTACTGACGGTTCTTTTTTTATGTAAAGTAGCATTCCCTGATGCAATTACACAATTTTTATATTGAGTGCCTTCATCCTGCAAAAGCCTTTGGTGGTGTTAACATAGGGGTACAGTTGTGAACATGCAACCCTTCTTACCTTGCCTTAGGTGGGATCCCTTGAGTCACCATGGCAATATTGTTGGGAGTTTTTGATAACAACTGTATTTATGATGTTCAGGAAATTCAATAATATGAAGAAGGGATCCAAGCATTCAGACGCAGCTCCTATGTTTGACAAGATTGTTTTCAACAAAGTATGAACTATTTCCAATTATTGGCCACTAATAACATTACTTTATTTACTTTTCTCTAATATTCTTTTAGTCGTTGCTGGATGTGGTCTTCATGTTGCTGCTCCTATGTTATTTTCCTTAAAAAGTGTGTGCATCTCTTCTCAATTGTATTTTTTTTACTCTCAGGTGAAGGAAGCTTTGGGTGGAAAAGTGAGGCTAATACTATCTGGAGCAGCTCCACTTGCTACTCATGTAGAAACATTTCTGCGTGTGGTTGCATGCTGTTATGTTTTACAAGGATATGGTATGCTTATTCTTAACATTAGCATTGGGTATTTTAACTATTTTCTGTACTCTACTAAAAATCACTGAAAGACGGTAGGCAGAAAGAAGAATTTGAGACTACTATACAAGATTTCGGGGTAAACTTAAATAAAGTACCAAATGGGTAGCTATATTTGAGCTTTCGGGTGGCATTGTTTTGTGTTATATCCTCTTAATCTTTTCGTGTGCCACTAGTTTTCCTTTCCTTTTACATCTCAACTCTGTTTGAACAATTGAACGTTTCTATTTCGAAATTATTCCTGTCCTTTTCTACTCACTGCCTCTTTACTTGTTTATAAATTTTTTTATTTGGGGAGTGGGGAGTGGTCTTTAGTTTGCTTTATAAAAGAATAATTTTCCATCGCCAAAGGCACTTGCTCACATTAAAAACCTGCTATTTAGTTTGTACAGAACCCAAGACCAACCTGGTCTAAACGGTTAGATTTTTGTTAAGCCACCTGTAATAGTACAGAGGTAAAACATTACTCCATAAAGATGGAAAATTACATACTTTTTAATGAACACACAGATACATTGCTAATGTGGGATATATGTTTGAAGTTTTAAATCCGATAATTTATTTGCAGGGTTGACTGAAACCTGTGCGGGAACGTTTGTTTCTTTACCAAATGAGCTTCAGATGCTTGGTACAGTGGGGCCTCCAGTGCCAAATGTGGATGTATGCCTTGAATCAGTACCTGAGATGGGATATGATGCCCTCTCCGGCGTACCTCGTGGAGAAGTATGTGTACGGGGGAAAACCCTCTTCTCAGGCTATCACAAGCGTGAAGATCTCACCAAGGAAGTTATGGTTGATGGATGGTTTCACACAGGTTTTTAGCTTTTTCTAATAGTCTAAGCTTTACTTGATTACACATTATTTTGTAGCACAACTTGCTGATTAAGTGTTCGTATAGGTGATGTTGGCGAGTGGCAACCAGATGGAAGCCTGAAAATTATTGATCGTAAAAAGAACATATTTAAGCTTTCACAAGGAGAGTATGTTGCAGTCGAAAACTTGGAGAACATCTTTGGCCTTTGCTCCGCCATTGATTCGGTATGTTTTGGGCGTGAATATATTCGTTTCATACTGTGAGTCTGAGAAGGGGGATGTGGATAGTGTTGTCTACTTTTTTGTTGCTTGGTGTTTCAACCTGGCCTTTTCTGATGGAGAGGCTTCGTTTTCATCTAGAAATTTCGAGATTCTTCTAATGTTTTCCTTATCCAACAAGAGTGTCTTGTGGTTGCGAAAAGATGTAATCACAGCAAGACCAAGTAAAAATGCCTCTCATGTGTCACAACTAGACCTGTCAAATTCTGACCCGACCCGAAATGACCCGTTATTTTACGGTCGAAACCCGTCCCGAACGGGTCGACCCGTTGGGTCAAAGGTAAGTCAAGGATTTTATTAAAATATTAATATTTATATATTATATTTGAAAAAATAGTTAAAAACTATTTTTTTTATTACTTAAAAATTACAAACACAATTAAAAAGTTAATTTTATATCACTTTTATAATATTTAATAATAAAATAATTATTAAAAAACTTTATTTTTATAATTATGTCAATATAATTAATGTAAACATTGAATATGATTAAAATATATATTTTAAATATGTTTTACATTTTTAAAAAAAATATTTTTTGATTAAAAAAATCGTTAAAAAATATTTCCAGACCCGTATTCTTACCCTAACCCGACCTGTGATCTGCATGACCCGACCCGTATTCTAACCCAGCGTGAGACCCGACCTTCCCGACCCGTTTGACAGGTCTAGTAACAACTCACAACGCTCAACGTCACAAGGGGGTAGTAACTTGTAAAGTGTTGATTTCTGTCATTAGTGTATTAACCCCTTCATCTCATTTATACTGTTCCCATGTGTCTTTCTTTATCAATCAATTTTCAAGTTTGATCGATATTATAATATGAAAAGGTTTGTCACGATAAATGAAACGCGAAAAAATTCAGTTTACAGCCACAAACATTTGGAAAAATTATTTGTCAAAGTTGACTTTGGTCGACCACTTGAGTCTAATGTGGACAATAAATTGGGATGGGGGTAATATTGTTTGGTTATTATGGCTGTGCGATTGTGTGTGCTTGTACTGATGTCTCTCTCAATTTCAGATATGGGTATATGGGAATAGTTTTCAATCATATCTCGTTGCGGTTGCTAATCCTAACAAGGGTGCGCTTGAACGGTGGGCGGAAGCAAATGATATCCATGAGGATTTCGATTCTCTTTGTGTCAACCCTAAGGCCAAGGAATACATACTTGGAGAGCTATCAAAGATTGGAAAAGAGAAAAAGGTGCATCTGACTGTTTTTTCCTTTTCCCCGTTGCTTGTTTGCCTGTTTGTAGGAATATTTGTGTTATGACATTTATATTGATCTCTACAGCTGAAAGGTTTTGAGATTATCAAAGCTATTCATTTGGATCCAGTTCCCTTTGACATGGAGCGCGACCTCCTCACCCCAACCTATAAGAAAAAGAGGCCTCAAATGCTCAAATATTATCAGGTACTGTCTTCCCTTCCCCCTTAACATAACACCCACACCCACCCCTCAACAAATGGTAGATCCACATTGAAGTACATTGGTCTGATGACTTTAGGAAAAAGATTGTGTGTAATTTGCCCATTTTTTGTTAAGAAAACTATTAAACTCCATGATCTATACTTATAACCAAAATTCTGTGTCTACCAACGCCCCATAAAAAGAGAAGGACCTTTGTTCCATTATTTTGCGAGCGAACATATGACGTTAGTTCTGAAACTGATACCACGAAAAATTAATGATAGTTTAAAGTTTAAACCCATTCACTGTATATCACTGTATCGCTATCAAAGTTTCAGGGAAGCTGTTTATTTAACTTGTATTTTTGAGCAACACAGTTGCGTTGCATTGTGGGTTGAGACTTTGGAGGAATTTGGCGTTTATAGCGCAAAAGGTGTCTAATTTTGGGTAGAGTTATTCCTGGTATGTGAGCTGGGTCTACGTCTACGTTGAAAAGTCTTGCACTGATATTAATCTTTCGCTTTGCAGAATGTCATTGATGAAATGTACAAGACTGCGAGTTAACCCAAACACTTAAACACGATCGTTTCATTCGTTTTGCTGCTTCAACTCAATTCTCCTCCTTATTGACTCTCATTCAATCTTGTACATCCATTTCCCTTTCACTCTTAAGTTTTTATAGGTGGCCAAATCCTTATTATATAACTGTGGATTGGGTGGTGTTTTATTTTTATTAATAATAATAATTTCTTTTGTAACGTAACTTAAATTTACCAATTTATAGGTTTGGATGAGATTTTGCTTTTGGCCAGAGTATTTGTGCACCAATTCTTGTTTGAAACCGTCTTATCTTAAGATGGCTCTCACACCCAAATAAAATAGACGGAAATAAAAGTAGATTGTGAGAGGTCTTAAATTAAGACTAATTGTTTGTGTGATGTGAGCGTTGATTTCTGAGTTCAGATTGGGTCTGTATCATCATCGACCTGATCACATTTAAGGCTAAAACTTCATAATATTTATTTACTAAAAACTCTTGCTAGCTGTATAAAATGTACTAGCAATTTTTTTTATTATGTCGGTTATAAATTTGGAAAAATTGGACAATTTTATAGAATTAAAAGAAATACGTATCATTAGGGTAAGATTATTGGTGAGTCTTAAGAAACTCTTAAAGTTGAGTCTTGGAAATTCAAGACCTTGACCCCGCATTTTTATAAGAGAAAATTGTTGATTACAGCCTTTTTAAAAC
>VHZZ01003544.1:37230-48879 GCA_009801015.1 Silene noctiflora
GACAGGTTTGATGCTAAAGAATTTTTGACGAAAGCAAGAGGAAAGAAGATAATATTTATAGGGGACTCACTAAGCCTAAATCAATGGCAATCCCTCACTTGCATGCTTCATGCAGCCAATCCTATGGCTAAGTACAACATTCAGCAGCGATCACCCGTGTATCACTTTGAGTTTCCTGTAAGTCATTCAACCTACTTGTACGATTTTATATTTATATATCGACTTTTATACAACGTGGTCAGTCACTAATTTTCTTTTTACTTTTGATCATATAACTAAAGAGTCCATCTAAATTACAAGGGAGTCTCATGCATGTAAGTTAATGAATTGGTTTCATATTAAATAATTAAAATCAACATGTCACCGTTAAGACATCTATATACGTGTTACTTTTTTATTAACCGGATTTATGAAATAATTACGGACACTAGAAGCAAGCAAAATGCATGTTCTTACAGGAATATCAACTGACGATCAGTATGCAATGGCATCAATTTCTAGTGGATATTGACGAGACAAAGGTAGGAAAAGTATTAAAACTAGAGTCCATCAAGGCTGGTGATGCATGGAGAGAGTATGATTTGTTGATCTTCGATAGTTGGCATTGGTGGTTTTACAAGAAACCCGAACAACCGTATGTCTTTACTTTCTTCTTCTTTTGCTTATACAATATTTACCATAACTATAATTATACGGAGTAGTTAATTATTTTTTGTCTATAAGTAGTTTGTTTAGGGTATAGATAGGTCATTTTCCTTAACTCAAAGGATTGTAATATAAGGACACGATATATGAAAAAGTTAATAATCTAGTCACCAAAAAATTGTCTTCGACAATCTAAATTAAATGAGTAGTTGTTAATATTATTTTTGTAACTCGATTATAAATGTTGTTCTCTATAACTTTAAAATTGCAAATATAACTTTATTTGGTGTCGATATTTTGTACATATTCTTTTAAAAGACGGTTTTATGTATGATTTAGTAAATTTGCAGTTGGGATTATATCGAATTGGGTGGTAAAATTATAAAAGATATGGACCGAACACAAGCATTCAAGATTGCAATGAAAACATGGAGTAAATGGGTGGACTCGACGGTCGATCATACCAGAACCAAAGTGGTTTACCAGGGCATATCGACCTCACATTATCAGTAAGTTCACCTCACATTTTTTATTAATTATTTTAGCCATAACATTTTTTTAGCCCAACTTAAGACGGACATAAATCTTTTACTATCTATTACACTCGTGTGCATTTCTAACTCGATGCTACTACGACTATAATAAGTCGATCCAATTTTAAAATAATATTTTTCGTATTAAACTAAATTTTCAAGGATATTATTTTAAAACATAATATTTTATTTAACGGTAGATAATACGCAACTTTCAAAGTACGTTGTTTAAGTAATCTATGTATAATAAGTTTTAAAATCATCCATTAATCCGGTTTAATTTATGTAATAACATAGTGCCGTTGTTAGTATTATTATGAATATTATTATTTGTAGCAGTAGTAGTATAAGGTTGGTATCCATAAACTTTATGATTCATAATTATTTATATATACTCAATTTGTAATATTTTTACTTGACAATGACAGTGGAGCGGATTTTGGGATGTCAAAAGCAAAAAATTGCATAGCAGAGATGTCACCTATATTAGGGTCGAGAAGTCCATCACCACCAAACCCAGGAGAAAAAATAATGAAGCAGATATTGAGCCAAATGAAGAGTCCTGCATATTTTCTCGATATTTCACTGTTAACTCAACTTAGACCCGATGCTCATCCCAAGTCTTTTGTGAACCCGCAACACTCGGGTGCGGACTGCACCCATTGGTGTATCGCGGGTGTGCCCGACTCTTGGAATTTACTCATGAATGCTGCTTTCAAGCTATTTTAAACTATTTATTTATATCTAAGGAATTCAACTCTACCGAGTATATATTTATTTATAGAAGAAACTCGAAAATAATATAAAAGTTTATATTATACTCCGTAGTAAAATCGAAGAGATTATATATATGAGAAATCCCTACAAAACTATTATAATCAGTTTTCTATTATAGTGTTTTATTGTGGTTTAATGGTTGAAGAACTAAAAGTTGAAAAATTTAGTAAAATCATGAAAATTATGTAAAAACTTGGAGAAAAAGGAACATATTTTTTTCTGACTTGTTATTTTAAACTTTATTATTTGTTTTTGAGCTTATGGGGATTTTTTGTGAACTTATTAAAGTTTAGAATTTATATTTTATTTTATTTTTTTTTTACTTTATTATTGTGGTTTAAAGTTTTAAAGTTTTACTGTAATTTTTTGAGTTTAATGTTAAAGTGAATGGACTCAAAAACAAAAACTATAGAACTGGTGGTACTAATCAATAATCCACTTATGGACAAAATTGTAGTGGTATTATACTGACACGAACTTAGCAAGTCAGCTTTCAACCCCCGCTCATACTCCATGGCTTCCTCCTCGATTTTCCCAACACTCTTTTCATTTTCATCAAACTCCATTCCTCAACAAACCACCCTCAAATTCCTTCACACCCAAATTCATTCCTTCAATCCCAAAAATCCATCATTACCCACATCAATTTTCAACAAACCCACCAAAAAGATGTCATCTTTCTTAACAACCAAGGCATCCCCAATTGACACACTGGTCAATATCGTCCAATCAAACCCTGTCACGTGGCAATCCGCCATTGTTGCGAATGCAGTGATCTTTGTTCTGGGTACTCCTCTTTTAATGGCGGGGCTTTCTCTTTCAGGCATTGCCTCTGCCTTTTTGTTGGGTACTCTCACATGGCGTGCTTTTGGCCCCACTGGTTTTCTTCTTGTTGCCACTTACTTTGTTCTTGTAAAACTTTCTACCTTTTTTCTATTTTGTTTTTGATCATCTTATTGCATTTGGTTTAATTCTAGTTATTGGTAAGCCAGTAAGGCCTCAAATTGCCCTTGTGCTAGCAACACAAAGAGGCTGTTTCTGAATTTAGTTCTATGTAATTGATTATACATTTATACTGATGCGGGTTTTCTGTTCTCTGATGTTTTAGGTCGCTTTATCAGTCAGTATTCCCTGTACTTCTGTTATGAAAAATGGTTAATATTTGTGCATTTGCCTTGTTAATCTTCATACCCCTTCTTGTATTTTAGAAAACGTGACGTAAAAACATGTTTACCCTTTGACTATGAGTAAATGAGGAAATGTAATTGGGATGGAACTTTAGTACAATTAGTTTACCAGGGGAAATATTATATGTTCACCTTAGTGACCTTACTAAATTTAGAAAAAGTTTAATTAATTTGGGAAAAAAGAAAAACTAAAGTGAAAAGGGTAAAATGTAAATAGGATGGAGGAAGTGATCAGCATATGACTTCTGTAGCAAAATAAGATGGATATGGATATTCTCGAGTATCAATCTCGTGTGTACGTGGTCTTTCGCAAGGCTTAAAGGAACTCTAGTTAATTCTCTTCTTGTGATTTTAGCTAGTAGGTAAGATGATTTCATAATCGATACCATCTTTTATACTTTTGTTTGTTTCTTTGTTTCTTTGTTTCTTTGTTTGAGTGATCTCACTTCCTGAAGTGGTACTTGGTGGACCATTAATTATTTGTGATTAGGCTCTCGTTCAATTTTTTATAGACATTACTAAAACAAAGTTCACTACTTTTAACATTTGTAGCCACAAAAGGTGAGCAAAATGCTCACAAAATTTAAAATTTTCGTGACTATAATTTGTATCCACCAGTCCTTCAATCCTAGATACTATGGAAGTATGAATCACGGGGTGTATTGATCGCAATAGAGAGCTTTTGTGGCTATAAAGCATAGTCGGGAAACCTATGGAGATGGTGCTGAAAGCAGAATAATAGGCTGCCAGCTTGTCTTTGTGCCAATATGATCAACATAAAAACCTCCTGATATCTGCACTTACCCCTTGGCCCTTGCCATGGCAGAGGGATCCTGATAAGGCCAGCATAAAATCCAACCTTGTTTCTCTTGAATGCGTCAATTGACCTACCTACTTGTCTACTACAATTAGGTGACTTCCTGTCTCATGTCCTAATGCCTGCCCTACTACAATTCACTGTTCGATGTCATTACTTGTCCATCCTAAACTGAATGGTTATTATGTCCTGTGGCTCTTACGTTGCATTTTCCCTTTTTTTATTTTTTTTATTTTTTATCTTTTAGGGTACGGCGGCTACAAAGGTGAAGATGGCACAGAAGGAGGCTCAAGGGGTTGCTGAGAAAAGTAAAGGACAAAGAGGATCAGGCAGTGTCATTGGTTCTAGTGCAGCTGGTTGTGTGTGTGCATACCTTTCTATTTATGGAATAGGAGGGAAGGCATTCTCTCAGCTTTGGCAACTTGGGTTTGTTGCCAGCTTCTGCACCAAGCTAAGTGATACTGTCTCCAGTGAAATTGGGAAGGCCTATGGGAAAACAACGTAATTATTCAACTCTCATTTGATCAATACATTGGTTTTGATTGCACAAGTAGTGGCGGAGCTAGGGTTCGACGTTAGGGGGATAAGCAAGATCGAGAATATTAGGTGGGTGAATTAGCGATACAATAGACTAACACAGAATTTTTTGTTTTGAAAATTTAAACTAAAAGATTAATATTTTCTTTGCCTGTGCGGGCAGGGAGTGGATTCAGGTTGGTTAGCCTTTGCTAGCCCCTAATGATCTCCCACTGTACACAAGTGCACTGCGGTAAATAGCCCAAAGCCCCAAACCCCAAGGTACTTTGATGAAAATCCTCCATAATATTATGTCATCAGTTCGTAATCTGCTGCTTCAATCATACGAAGAATTCCGGATTTTGACATTTATGAACAGGTACCTAGTCACAACATTCAAAACGGTTCCAAGGGGAACAGAAGGCGCTGTTAGTATTGAAGGAACCTTTGCTGGGCTTCTAGCGTCTATTCTTCTTTCATGTGCTGCTTGTCTTACTGGCCAGGTTTACTTCCGTCATTCCTGCCTATCTTTCCATTCTATCAGCATTTGTACATTTTAGTTTGACACGGTTTAGGAGATGATGAGACAGATGCAAGGGGGTGGCGATAGATTCTGAATGTCCATGTGATTAGACTCAATTTTTTGCCAAAAATATTTGACTTGTAAAGTTGTGTTACAAATCTTATCCTATGAAAGAATGATATATGGTTTATCTGGACTCTCTGCATATACTGAGACACTGTTCACTGTTGTATGTGAATAGTAAGTAGGTCCATTAGTTCATTCCTTGTTGCTTGTCGGGATGGATGATGACTTTGGTTCTGCTGTTAAAATTTGTTTAATTTTATGCAGATAACTACGGCGCAAGCAACTGTATGTGTATTAGCTTCGCAGATTGCTAATTTTGGTGAAAGTGTTATCGGTGCTTCGTTTCAAGAGAAGGACGGATTCCAATGGGTAGGCTGCTGATGTTTCTATATCATAAGTTTTTATTCGCTTTTTACCTTCTTATAACCCTCTCAAGCTGTTTTCACTTAAATAAGAAGTGCCTGATATTTTACTATAGACCTTAGTCGATTTTCTACACTTTAGTTGTGATTGTTATCTGGTGGAGATGGGTTGGGATTAATGGGCCCTAACTTATGTTACTTCGACTTAGCTGCAACTATTGAATGCAACACCGTTTCAGATTGTTTGACACGGCTATTTTGAGGAAAAGATTCATGATTTTGGCCTAATATGAACTGTTAGGGTCATGTCAGTGTCTTGTCAGAATGCAACCAAATTGAAAGTGTTGGAAGGAATATGGGCTCTAACTACGTTTTGCGTCTCACCATCCGTCTCTTATCTTTTGCAGCTTAACAATGATATTGTCAACATCATCAATATATCCATAGGTAGCATTGTGGCCATCTTGTTGCAGCAAATCCTTCTAAACTAGCACAGGTAAATGCTCAATATCCCATAGATATTTGACTTCACGGCCAATTGATGTTACTTGTAAAATGTATCGGGAAATATCAGAATTGACATCTTTTGATCTTCATTGTCAAATCGACTTTTATGCTTAGTATAACTTTTAATCAATAATGCAAATATTGTTTCCTGATCAGAAACTGTGTGAAAGAGAAAGCGAGAACGACAGAGAGAATCATCCATATGTGGATTAGTTGGCGAAAAAGGGTCCGAGGATCAATGTATCGATAGCAACAGGCAATTCGTGAAGTGTACGTACAAATCATGTTACCAGCTTTGCCTTCCAAACTGATTTTAGCATGACAATTCCCGTCCTGTATGTGTTGTACTCGGATGTGTTTTTGTTCCACGTTATCATCTGTGAACATTGCCTGTACAGAACTCCATACCCTAATTACAAAGATACATAGGCTCACTTACATTTGTATCGCTACCTTTTAGTCCACTTTTAAGTTCACCTGTGTATAGTTCCAGAATCCCATTTGAGATGCTTTTGCCCCCACTTTGCGGTTCATGAAATGACAACTATAAAAAGAAAAAAAATTTAAAAACAAATAATGATGTGGTACGCATAGGACGGTCTTAACCGAGACTAGTTCTATTATTAGCACGTGAGTGATTTCCCAACGCGGTTTTACTTTCTTAAATATAGACATATACTCACTCTGTTATACTAAATACTCCCTCCGTCCCGGTCATTTGTTGTCCTTTAGTTTTGGCACAAAGACCAAGGAAAGAGGAAGGAGCCAATTATAACATGACAAGTGGACTAAATTGAAGGTGAAAGATAAAATTACTCATCAAATGCAATCCTAAAATAGAAAGGACAACAAATGACTGAGACACCCCAAAATGGAAAAGGACAACAAATGACCGGGACGGAGGGAGTAGTTTACACTTACTTTATTTTGTGAGGGGGAAATAAAGCAAATGTAAACTGTTGACCGGGACGGAGGGAGTAGTGGCCAACAAGATTTGAAATCGGGGATAAGTATCACCGTCAGTGACTTTACCTGTCAAGTTCACCAAGTGCGAACACTATGCCATTGAGAATATAATGAATTTGTAATATGAGATATTTGGGTAAAAAATTTACTCGTACTTTTGCAATATCATAGGGTAGGAAGCGACTTATAAAGGTATGTATAATGGGCAACTGGGCAAGTATCCTGGAACTAGATTATAAATCTAGGCTTATCCTTAAAGACCAAAAATGCACACCGCAGTGAATGAGCCGTATGATCCGTAATTGGATTTACTGCACCAAATCTTGCACAGCTTATAAATCTAGGCTTATCCTTCCTTTTTCCACATTTTACAACGTTTAACATGATCTGTTTTTCCAGACTCCAAAGTCCAACAGAATGATCTGTTTTTCCAGACTCCAAAGTCCAACAGAACCTAGTAAGATGTTACAAAAGTACAAACCACCAGGACTTGAAACTAGCCACGTTGGTACCTCAATCATCTTACAAAACGAGTTGCATTGGCGGCCCCGCAAAGTATCAGGCATTCAGCAGCTGTTCTAATACAAGATGTCTAGGTCTGTCGTCTTCGTTTACCAGCATTGTGTTTTGGTTGATAATGCTGACAATTTGATGATTGAGACCAAGATATGTCTGGCACGAACGGTGTATTCTCGGCTAGCTGCTGGGACCGTTCGGGCCAATATAGGCCTGATGCAGTAGGTGGTGAATGAATCTCAGGCACGGCCCAGGAAACCTCAGGAACCTGGCCCATCTGGTCATCGCTATCCAAATCAAATTCCAAGGATCTTAAGAATGTAGACGAGTCGGAACTCCCAAGCTTGCCGCTATCAGCCTATCATCATAATTTTGAGGAAAAGGGATGAGAATGACATCAAGAGTAACATATTATATAAACTACCAACGAGGTCTTTATCACGGTATATAAACGACAAGTCGTCGGTACGAATCTCCCCCCTCGGCCCTCTCTTCTCTTTATATTGTTCTGGGCGTTCTGGTGATGTGCCTCATCTCACACCCAAAAAAGATGTAACATTTAAACACGGAACATCTCATACTTCAATACTTGTAGTGTCTTGAGGTTTAAGATTTAGATAATTCATTTTCGCATCCTAAGAATTGAGGTAATGCTCTTTGACTAACCATATGCATAAATATGTCCAATCTTTCGAATTTTTTTCACTTACAAGGAACGGGGATAGAAGCATCATACCTTTGAGGATCCATTGTTGGTAAAATTATAATTATGATGAAAATCACTCATTCCAAGAAACTCTTCTAAAGGCCACTGCGAAAGGTTTCCTGAATTAGAACCACCAGCAAAGTTCATCCTAGATTGGGTTAGGTCCTCCAGCGTGCCATTTTGAACAGGTTGTATCCTGGCATATTCGCTCATTGACATTGGCATGCTTCTCTTATTAGAATATGCAATGTCTGCCGCTCCATTTTGACCGGATATTGTACTGTCATTACGGGTTGTGGTTGAGGTAGGCTCAATGGGCATTGGTGTATCCCGATTATCTGCATAATCCGAGCCTTTGTTACCAGACTGGGTTCTTCCCCGTGATGATGATGAACCGGGTTCAGCAGCCTCGAGACCCACCTTAACTCCAGTCAAGAGAAATCTTTGATGGGCCGAGACAAAGGAATTCGCGGAATGAATAGCAATGTCACACTGCCTACAAAGTAGAGCTCTGTCTTCTAAGCAAAAGAAGTAGCCAACTGCCTCCTGCAACAAATTTGACAGCAAATCGTGTTTGTCAGCATTGTTGGGATCAAAATCATCTAATCTGATATGAATAAGACACATTGGACATACTCAATACACTAGTGTGAGATACTCCGTATATAAACTTTACGCAAGCGTCATGAAAGAAAGTACTCGAATTGAATTGTTATTTACTGGGGATGCACAAATCACAATATCCCAAGTTGGAATGTGCTTGAGAACAAATTGCAGTAATTGACAGCCTAAACCGTCCAGTGCTGGTATCGGATTTCATAAATTCTTATTCACAACCATTGTAACTTACAGCGTGAGTGTAAAACTATTTAAACCATTTTTTGTTTTTTTTCCTTAGGAGGTGATAGTGCGGTTATAATTAAGAGTCACTGATAAGAATTAAGGTTAGTTAAGTTTATAATAGACAAAAAATACTCTAAAGCCATTTCTTAGAACCCCAACCAAGATCACATATGATACGGTATCAAAATATCATTGAGGATGACTCATGATAAAAATTATATATGGAGGAGTATCTATTTTAAGTGCGTAAGTTAATTACTCATGGTAAAAATTGGGCGATTAAATGAGTTTTTATTACAGTAATAAAGTGTGAGATTGTGTATCATAAAACTGTACAAAGTGTAATTAACCTCTTAATTTTGTTCAAGGGTGAGAGGCTAAGAGCTACAAGAACGATTCCGATACATCTCTAAATAAAAATGAGAAAGGAACGAGAGGGAAAGGTAAATAGAGTAGCTCATGGCTTGTAAGTACCGTCTTAAGTTGGGACGAGCTAAGCTAGGGCGTAGTGTCGGTCTTCCAACCACGGGCTTAACAAATAAATCTTGTCATGAAATTAGTTAAAAAAAAAAAAAACAAGGAAAGGAAAAAGAAAGAAACCTGACAGATATCGCAGATAGGGGAATGAGAAGAGGAATGAGAAAGAGAGAGACGCTGGTGTTTACTAGCTAACTTATTTGCTGCGTGCACCTTCTCGTCACATACGTCGCATAACGCTGCCTCGTCTGCGCAGCATAATACCGTCGCCTGTGCCGTCTCACACACGTTACACTGTATCTTCATCCTACTCTTCTTCTTCTTCTTCTTCTTCTTCTTCTTCTTTAGGATATTTATTTATTAAGATATTAAACAGATATTTTAGAACAGTAATATTAGTTGAGAGTTGAGATGTGGAGACAAAGAGGGATGGTGAGGTGTGTTTGGTGTCAAGGGATGGAGGAAAGAATAATAAAGAGTGTGTGATGAAATGTTGAAATTATAGAGGGAATTAATAGAGATATTTTATGGGTGAAGCTAATTGAGGTGGGTATCAACTTGTACCACTACCTTGTTTTATTATTTACAAGAGCCCCCATATTTATTATTGACGCTATCAAGATTCGAACCAACCATGTTATCGTAAAGTATCTTTGAATTTGGCATAAAAATTATGAAGAGTGGGTAATTATTTGTAATATTATTATAGGATGTCCACTACATAAATGACTATGGACGATTAAAGCATTCTTCTTTTAGAAAAGTAAATAACTGAAGGTGACTAAAATGAAATAAATATATAAACAACAAAAACAGATAGAGTATACTTTAGAGAGTATATATGATTAGTATACAACACATTTACTTATCTATTTTATAATCTAAAATGAGTCGACTAAAACTTGATTCACACAATCTAATTCAAGTTAAATTTTATAGAAAAACGGTTTGATACAACACATCCAATGTTTAGCATGAGATATTAACACATATACAAGTCGATGGAGCTATAAATCTGTAATATGGTCGTCGATATATTAAAGTATGGCATAATAAATGATGGGCTGGAAAATGGGGACATAGCACGTTGGTAGGGTGGGGTGTGTGGCCGGTGTTGAGTCCGCGTACTACTCCCCAACTCGCTTTCCTGGTTTCATGCACTGTTCCCTTACTTTTATGGTCCATATGTCTTTTTCAAAGCCTCGTCGCTTTACTCCCAAGAAATCTCACTATATAAATATCTTCCATGATAAAGGAAAAAAAAACAAGTATCTTCATTGACTCTTATAGAAATTCTTAGAATATAAATATCTAATATCTTCGATAATAAAGAAAAGGTTGTTCTATGAGTATTATGACTATGTTTATATTCCTTTAAGTAAGTCTTCCTTAGAATGATATTATCTGTTTTAAATTTAAAACAGGTTAAGTACATACATATCACTTGTGTATATAAAAGAATGTATAGAAAAAAACAATATATATGTCTTATAAACACAAGACTCTTGGTGAACTTAAACAAATAGTGTCGTCTTAAATAATAAATAAGAATTTGTGATATTAGCTGAGGAAAACCGAATATCCGATCCGAATTTCATAACTGAATCGGATATTCGATTTCAAAATACGAATTTTGAGGATTCAAATCTGATCCGAATGATTCGGTATCCGAAAATCCGGATATCCAGATTTCGAGATGCGGATCCGATCCAATTTTAATGCATAATAAAATCAACAAGATAAAAAGTGGAGGATAAGTTATTCATGCATCCAATTAATTGATACTTCCGTCAAATTTACATCATCAAATACAAAATCTAAAATACGAAAATACAAATATACAATTAATATTTGAAATCTAAGCCCTGTTTCGTAAACAACGGATTAATATTGACAGAAATAGATTTAGAAAGAAGATTTGACTAGCAGAATGATTTAGTAGGTTTGACTAGCAGATTTGTTTTGGAGGTATTTGATAACTGACAGTTTTAAATTAGTAGATTATTATTTAGTTTCTTTGTAAAATGACAAACAAGGACATGCACAAATTATTTATTAAATATATAAAAGTAAAGGTTAGTATTTTTTAAAGGGGTAAAGATTAACACCCCAATTATCCGGCCAAGACTAGGCTTGGCAAAAGTAACCCGACCCGATTGACCCGACCCGAAAAAGCTGACCCGAGACCCGAAATGACCCGAACTACAT
>VHZZ01003544.1:100289-110693 GCA_009801015.1 Silene noctiflora
CATCTTATGTGAATGATGGACTATTAGTTGGTTTCATGCTTAGTTTTGATAAATATATCATCTTTATCATGTTTGACATTTATTATATCAAAATTCATGGAATTGTGGTGTATTGGTTGTGGAATTTGAGTATATTGTATGTTGGAATGCATGATATGTTGTTTTCCCGCTTTATACGTGCTTTCTGTCTCAAAAACATGTGTAAAATCCATGTCGAATTCATATTGTGGTGTTTTGTGGTAAGTTTCGTGTACAGCGTGTCCTAGTCGGGGGACCGGACGCCGGTGGTTCACCCGGCTGGGAAGTTTCTGTAACATGTTTGTTCATTTTTGAGTTGTCGTGTGTCCCAGCCGGGGGACCGGCCGCCGGTACCCCTGCCGGCTGGGAAGTTCCTGTAAGTTGTTAAAATTTTGGTGTTGTAGGTGTTGTTCCCAGCCGGTGGGCCGACTGCCGGTCACCAGGCCGGCTGGGAAGTTGCTGTAACTTGTGTAAAATTTGTGTTGGGTGCTCCCCCAGCCGGAGGACCGGCCGCCGGTGCCCTGGCCGGCTGGGAAGTTTCTGATATGAATTATAGATTTCTGCTTTGAGCTGAGGTCCCCAGCCGGTGGACCGACGACCGATGCCACTGCCGACTGGGAAGCTCATGTTTCCTATTTTGTTTTCATACTTCTTTTATACGATTGATGAATAATGAGTTCATGATTTGTTTACGTTTCATCTCATGTTTCGTATTGTTCGACTCATATTGTTATCATTTGTATACATCTCATTCAAGTAACTTATGTTTGATTTATGATTCTTTCTCTTGTGTTTCTAATGCATGAAATTGACATGATGCCTTATATTCTTGCATAACTCGCCGTACACACTACTTGTGATGTGCTGGCAAGTACGGGTTTAGCCACTTGTGCTATACTGGCAAGTGTGCTTTATCTCATGCCACTTCCGCCTCTTTCGTGCTATGCTGGAATTGGGATACTCGACCTTTGTGTCTATAGATCGAGTCTTGGGTGCGGGTTGTTCTGATGCATGTCGAGAGTCTGGTCAGATGTAGCCTAGGACGTACCTAGCTAGTCGTTCTACCAAGGGAATTTGTGTCTAGAGTAGTGAGAGCTTGTTATATGTTTTGAATGAGTGCATATGCCATTTTCCATTAGAATTCATACTTGGGTATTAAGCATGTTATTTCTATTTCACCTATGTTTCGCATTTCTATCTTGTCTACCACATATGATCTTATATGCTTTAATATTCAAGTTGTTTATGTCATAATTGATGTACTTTGCCTATTTGAGTTTTTATTTACCTTTGTCTTGATGTAATGTGGCTGGGAGAACCTTGAGTTACTCCCCACTAACTGTGGCGTTCATGTTTACATGAATGACAGGTACAGGTTGGTGTTCCGTGGGGTGAGACTCGTGTGAGCTAGCGAGCATTGACATCCGACTTTTATATTCCATAGTCTTGACTCACCTAATTATGAACATGTTATTCATGGGATATCTTTTCCCCACTCCTCTTTCTTTGGTTTATAAAACCTAAAGTTTATTCTTTTTACTCGTTTATTTATGTTTAGTGGTACTTCGCGATTAAACTTCAAAAAGGTTTTAAAAATCCCGCATTTTTCCGCTGCAATTTACTAGATATACTTGTGCTATATCGCGGGGTGTCACAGAATCCATCTTGTAGCATGTCGAGGAATGCCAAAACTGGTAATGGAAAGAATGCCCGGAGTACCCGGATATGGCCTTTGGGAGTGAGGATCACCGAGATAACTTCCTTGTCCTAGACACTAGGCGTATGGTCGCAACAAAGTATGTGTCGATGAGCACGTTGGAGGCTTTGGGTATTGAGAGAGAGGTACGTGACATCTTTATGGTCCTTGGGTTGGAAGGATTATACAACTTAGAGGAGGTAAGCTACTATTACCTCACCCTTGAGTTCTTGAGCTCTTTCACCTATGACGAGAGCACCCATGCCGTGAGCTTTAGGATTAGAAACACCACTTTCGATCTATCTAGTGATGATTTTGTCGACCAATTGGAGGTGGGGAGGCGAGTCGCGGGTAGGTATGACAAAGTCGAGAAGGACATGAAAGCCTCAAAGTATTTTTACCTCTACAAAATTAAAGGGGAGACCGGAGTGAGTAACATGAAGTTGAGCGATGTCGAGCACCCCGTCCTATAACTCTTCTTGAGCTCCTTGACCAACCTCCTATATGGGAGGAAAGACCCGAGTAAACTCAACTCCACAAAAGTGTTAATCTTAAGTTCTTATCTTAACCCCCCGCTATGAAGAGCGTTTCTACTTTAATGTTGTGTCCTTGGTGTGTGTTGCTTTGGAGAGGATGACTGAATCGGACAAGTGCTCCTTATATTGTGACACCTTTGTGACTCGGTTAGCTAAGAACTTACTAGGTTATGAGCCGGGGGCGATGGACGTGCCCATGTCTAGGAGGTTGTATACTTTAATCTTACGTGGATGAAAAATAATTCTTGGATTGTGGATGGGATGGAAGCGGGCACTTAGTCTTGAAAGTGGACGGACCTTGGCATATGAGACTTCCCGCCGATGGAGGACTACCTCCGACCTCACATTTTAGAGAGTGGAACCACCTCGTCCTCGTGCCCGACGCTAAACCATCCCTAGTAGCCTCACCTTTAACATTGATGATGAGACCATGGAATGGAATACCCCTCCACCACCTTCTCCGCCTCGTGCTTCCGTTGGGCGAGCTTCAACATCATTCCCCAGACTTATGCCTACACCGGTGATACCTCAATCTTATGTCGGGGATTACGCCCAACCCCAACCAAACTACAACTCTAACTACCCCATGTCATACCTCATTCATCGGGTGAACACCGACTTAGTGTTAAGGAACATGCATGAAGCGGCCTATAACCAAGGAGTACGACCCGCCCACCGTCCTAGCTTTTGGTCCGGGAATGGGAGCACTACCAGAGTCTTTCGCGCTTATGTTATCCAACCATCGGATTTGGGTACCAATATCCCTTTTAGTGTACGGCACTTGCGTGACCCATGGATGGGTGCCGCCAGAACCCACTTTGACAACGCCTTCCAAGGAACAAGAAACAGGGAAGGTACATTCGGGGCGGCCACGGAGGCTGCGGGACAAGGGGATGAGTCCATGGTGATGGTTGTTATAACGAGGGTGGTTATGACCATGGTGATGGTGGTTATATTGAGGGTGGTTATGATCATGTGATGGTGGAGAGTGCGGAGACGTTCGAGGAAGGATTAGAGGATGAAGGGCAAGAAGAGCATAGCACCACTAGAAATGAGGAACCGTCAAACAATTCAGGGGCCTTAGTGAAATAGGTTAAGAAGCTCGGAAAGAGAATGAAGTCGTCCCATTAGCTCGTTTGTTTCTTATGAGTCGGACCATGTAGTAGTTGTCTCGGATTGGTTGTTTTAATAATTTATTTCCTTGTATTATAACCCCGACCATAGGGCCAAAACTAGTAGACATTCTATGGTAGGATGGTGTGGTGATCACCATTGAGACTCATTTCCATGTGTGTGTAGCAATAGGTAATTTTAGAGGCCAATGTTAGCCGAAATCTATACTGCCTAGCGGCACTCGGTCGAGTACCTCATCCACTCGACCGAGTGAATATCTACTCGGCCGAGTGGGCTATCGGCAGAATCTGGAAAATTGTTAAAATTGTCTACTCGAACGAGTAAGTACAGACACTCGACCGAGTAAGTTTTACTCGGCCGAGTGGCACCCATATTCGACCGAGTAACATAAGTTTGACCTATCTTTCATGAATTTTCGACCGATTATGGAGTATATAACCTTGGTTTGTGATTGGTATTGATGTTTTACGATGTATGGTGAATGGTATTGATGTAAGCTTGGGTAATGTAGTAACCTTTGTTTACGGTCAAGTGATAATGTAGGCATGGTGAGTGTAAGAATAAAGGATTGAAATGAAAGATATGAATGATTGCAATTTGGGATATGTAAGGATTTTATAGAGGGAAATGGCTATGTCATTGTTGGCTAGGGATATATGTGATGGAAAGTTTTTTGAAGGACGAAAAAGAATGGTATCTAGTGAGCTTACATTGAGTTTTGCTGCAGCATGTATTTGTGCATAGTTGTTGTGTTTGGAAACTTGGATTACTAAGAGGCGAACCTAGTTTGTGTAATCTTTAGGAAGGTAACGGTAGGAGGTGATTTTTGGTTTTCCGAAGATGTTAAAGAAAGATGTAATTGAGTAAGGTGTAATCATTGATTGGTTGGACATATTGGGAGTGAGTGAGAGTGAGTAGAATATTGAGAGAGATTGGTGATGAGAGGGAATGAGAAGTTATTGATATAAACTAATGGGATTTAACTTTTGGAGTAATGAGAGGGTAACTGAACTAAAGAGGGCTAAGTAATAAGGATGTTGATTTTGGGTTGTTAAGTAGTGTTGGCGACAATAATGGGAATAAAAAGACTGATGCGAGTTGAGTGAATGTTGACATGAGTGATGAGAGATGAATATACGGAGGTTTGTGTGGGATACTTTAAGAAAGATGTGAGTTAAGGGCTATATAAGAAATGAGGGATGACATGTTAGTCATGAGATTTGAGGAATTAAAGGAGTAAAAGTTGGGAGAATATTTGCATGGTAAGAGGACTTTGGTGGTAGGCTAAGAAGAGAATCATGTGAGGTGTTTAATGACTTTTAGCAGTATTTTGGTAGTGACATGAGGTATGCCTATAAGTGCTTGGTGGTATGTGATTGGTATTAGCATGGCTTTGTTGGCAGAGTAATCAAAGGCAAAATTGGAGTAGATATTGAGATAATTTCGTTTGTTATCCAGTGGATGGAGTTCGTTATTTGGGATGGTAACTGAAGATAGAAAAGGAGATTTTTATATTTAAAGTTGAGTATAAGAGGGTAGTGATATGAATGATTGATGTGTCATGGTGTTTCCATTAGTGGCTCAGTGTAATGTCGCTAAATGGGAAAGTCAAGCGTTCTATAGAGGTTAGTCATGGTTGGAATGAGTTGTGAGGTTGTTTATAAGACTGTATAGGGTGCAATGACTATCAATGTGACTATTGCGTTCCAGATCGTGATCCAGGAATAGTACTCCGTGTTGCGATACGGGTACCTTCGCATTGCGGTGCGGCTGTTGGTGGCGGTGTTGTGATGCTGTCATCGGTGGTGATGGAGGAGACAAAATGGTTGAGAAACGAATTTTGAAATATTATTTGCATTTTATTATTGGCATATGGATTGGTGTCGTGTTTTTATACTGTTGTTTCCTTTAATTTTTGACTTATGGGTGAGAGGGTAGAGTATATTATAGACGGGAATTCCAAATGTGGTTGCTTTCTTGTCATATTTTCATACATGTTTATTGATGAGGCTTGATTTTATGAGTACTTTCGAGCTTGATTGGATGAATCATTTATAGACTTAGTGTTGACAAGTAGTTAGCGGAGTGTTGTGTCGTGTTGAACGGAAAGCTATCAGTGGGGCATAATCTTTTGTTGGCACGATAAGGATGGAATGTTGGGGATGAATACCATGATAACATGTGTACGAGTTTAGTAGTGATAAAAGAACTTTTGAAGATCTTACTGGGGTGTATAAATTTTGGGCCGTGTGTTATGTATTTGGGATAGGTGCGTGAATTGCAGAGGATATCGTTGTGCAGTAATGTTGAAGAGTTATATTAGTGGATCATGTTGAGGATTTTATGGTAAATTTTAGGTGGTGGGAAGTATGGAAATTTGTTAGAGAGAGTATTGGGTATGTAACAGTTATCAGTGTGGATGGTAAGGCGATAACCAGTTATCAATCTCACTAGATGGTAATAATGAAAATGAATAGCTAAGGACCTAGTACTGGTTGGGTTACGAAGACGTAACATTTATCTTAAGAGGAGTGGGACGAAGCGACAAAGGGAGTTTGATGGTTCTACATGTTGCGGTACATTTTGAGGTTTTGAGCCTTCATTGTGAAAGTAAGTATGGCTTGTGGTTTGATATCATTAAAAGTAATAGTCGTGCTCGTGGTATTATGTATTTGAAGTGAATGGATATAGAGTACTGTTGTAGGTATTATGTTTGCAATATGGTTGAAGGTTTTGGGTATCAACGGTTATGAGTTTGAGCAAACTTCGAGGACGAAGTTCGTTTTAAGGGTGATATAATGTAACATTTCATTTTGGTAACGGTTATGATTGTATTGGTATTGGATTTGTTAGTGAGCGGTATGTTAATAAGACAGTTTTATTGATGCGTTGGTGATAGTGTTGATGGTATTTGACAGTATTATGGAATTTGGTAAGCTATACTATGGTCAATGAAATATTGTAGGTTATGTTTTGAGGTAGGCGTTGTTGGTTGAGTTGTTGTCGAGAATGGAGGAAGAGAGTTGAGTTGTGTGGAGGCAGATGCGAACTTCGAGTACGAAGTTCATTTTAGGGGGGGGGGGAGACTGTAATACCCCACTTTTCTGGTCGTGGCGTACTCGTTCGAGTAGTCTGCACTCGACCGAGTAGTGTGATACTCGGTCGGGTATCGTGTACTCGGTCAAGTACAATGGGCACGACGCTCGACCTCGTGTTCGGTCTGTGAGCGGTTTTCTGCGCAGTTTAATTAGAATGATTAAGGATTATATATTCCGCTTTCAGTCGTGGTTAACAGTTCATAAACATTTTCATAAACCTAAATCGCTCCCTAATCACTCTAATTAAACACCAAGTAAGGATTTGGATTTTGTTTTGTCGGTATCTCATCTCTTTTCGGTCGACCGATTTTTAAGTACTCTTTAACATCTATGTTTCAGTCTTATGATTTCATCATAACCCTAGTTGGGTTAATTGGGGAGATTTGGTAGTATGGTTATGAGACTATCGTAGTAATAGTGAAGTATTGATTATGGTAGAGGTGGCGAGTTTGTAGAGGAGCAGTTCTAGATCATCTTTCTTAGCTTTCCGGATTTCGCAATAAGGTAGGGTTTCCTTACTCAGTATGATTGCATGATTATTGTGAGACGGCTGTACTATTGTTATTACATGTTTTTATGATTGTCATTGTTGTGGTTATCACTGTGTGGTTGATGGTGATGGAGTTGTGGTTGGATATTGTGAGCCATGTCGAGAGATGGTTTCACCCCTTTGTTTCGCCTTTTGTGACTCCCGTCACAAAGAGGATGTGCACAATAATGAGTTTGGGTTCGCTCGTTGCGATAAGCGGGAATTTGATGTCCACGTTCCGGTTTGGCATCATCAGGGGTGGGTTACCTATTGCGATGGGAACCCGGCTACTCGTTGCGATGAGAGCCAATGGTGTCCGCGCTGCGTTTCGGACACAGGTTACTATGGTGTACGGGGTAATGACCATTTGTCCTCGTCATTGTGACTCATTATGTGAACCATTTGTCTTTGTTCATTAGTCATTGTGACTCGTTGTGCGAACCATTTTTCCTTGTTCATTAGTCCTTATGACTCATTGTGTGAACCATTTGTTCTAATTCATTAGTCCTTGTGACTCGTTGTGTGAATCATTTGTCCTAGTTCATTAGTCCTTGTGACTAGTTGTGTGAATCATTTGTCCTTGTTCATTAGTCCTTGTAACTCGATGTGTGAACCATTTGTCCTTATTCATTAGTAATTGTGACCCGTTGTGCGAACCGTTTGCCCTTGTTATTGTGACTCATTGTGTGATCCATTTCTCCTTGTTCATTAGTCATTGTGACTTATTGTGTGAACCATTTGTCCTTATTAATTAGTCATTGTGACTCGTTGTGCGAACCATTTGTCCTTTTTTATTTCATTGTGACTCGTTGTGCGAACCATTTGTCCTAGTTCATTAGTCCTTGTGACACGTTGTGTGAACCATTTGTCCTTGTTCATTAGCACCAAGCACACACACTAGAAGAGCTTCTCTAAGAAGTCTCCTCCTGCATGTAATTAATGAAATAACTATCACAAATATATTCTACAACATTAATAATATTAATTAACTCTTAATTAACCCACTTAATTAACCAAAACCCTAATTAAATTCTCATAGGACAACTCTCCCAAATTCTAGAATTTACTAACAAAATAAATAAAGGAAAAAGGGTAAATAATAACTTACAAATTTAAAGAAATGAAAAAGGTTGAACCTTGAACACAAAATCTTCAAGATAAGATAAGATTTCCAAAGGATAAGGTTGTTGGGATATTTTGAGAGTGTTTTGAAAGGTTGAGAGGAAGTTTGAAAGTGTTTAGGGATGTATAATGAAGGGGGAATCTGAAAAAGAGGGCATTTATATCAAAACGGAGGTCTACACGCAAAAACAGCACTGCGACTATACACTCGGTCGAGTGCTCGGTGGCACTCAATCAGCACTCGGTCGAGTGCACCAGTCATTCGACCGAGTGACTCACAACTAGGAGCTGGTCAACAGCCCTGAGGGCACTCGGTCGAGTACTGTAACAACCCTTCTTACCAAGGAAGCATGTACTAGACTTTCCCTGACAACCAAGGGTGCTACCATCTCGGTTACCCGGGGTAAGTATATATCAAATAGACCATAATAGAACAACATTATTATTAATTACATTATGTGGACAAGAAATACAAACTACAACACTGTAATGATACAAGTATGGTCTCTATCATGACTACGCTAACAACTGCATCGGCGATTCCCATCCCCAAACATGATCATCACAACAAGCATCCAAAACAGCAACTATACCTGCAAGCCAACCTGCTCACCATCCCCGAATGGATCATCACAGTTTTTAGAACAACACGGGGTCAGTCAACTAAACAACTATATACAATACAATGCAAATAATAACGTAACAGTACCACACCTCCGCATCGCCACCATCACCACACCACATCACAAGTAACCGACTACACACCGAAATATGTAGCCCTGCCAGTGGAAGACCGCAGCCAACCACCTAAACCACCCACAATAACCCAAGTCCCTTAATGTGCACATCCCCTCTACGCTGAGAGAACGTAGGAGGCGAACAATGGGGGTGAGACCACCTCTCACAATGGCTCACAAACAATATCACAATCACAATACCGATCACACCCAACTCCAACATCCACCACACCAACTCCGCCATCACAATACATCACAATCATAGAATCACATCATAAAGCACAGTACAATACCGTCACATTCATATGCATATAATTACACAGGCAACTGGGTAGGAAACCCTACATGTACCGCATTCCAAGTAGCATCAGTCATCAATTCACTCACACGGCCATTGTATACTTACATTAACACCTACAACAATGGTACGACTCGATTACGCACAATCATAACCCTAACCCAAGACATACAGACGGTGATGGTGACTTACCTTATCGTACGGTTGACTGACTAGGTCGGAAATCGGCGTAAACCTCCATTCCCGTGATAATCTCCTAGGTGTAGGTTAGCAAGGTGAAGGATGAGGGAAAGGGAGAGATGAGACGATTTAGGGTTTTTAGGAAGAAAGGGAAAAGAAAGAAATAAGAAAAAACAATTTCAGAAATTCTGACTTACACGTAATATATTATTACGCTGACAACGACGCACTCGGTCGAGTGCCAACACACTCAACCGAGTGTCACTCACTAGGTTGAGTCCAAAGTAAACAACTACTTCGTTTTGACGATTAAGGTTACACTAGCCAACTATCGTCAGTCAACGGGTCCTCCTAATTTAAGGGACGGGTATTACAGTCTTCCCCCCTTAAAGAGAACTTCGTCCCCAAAGTTCAACTCCCAACCCCCATGGTTGACGAATCCTAAGGCTCAACTGACAAGGCCCATTACCACCTGTGACTCAATTAACCATCACCATCCGTAGTCTCAATACTATGTCAATACCATCCTTCCTGGTCTCACAAAGACAACACTAAGACCTACAAACCACCAACCATAACTCAGTTTAACCCAACTAACATGAAAAAAACCAAACTTAACGCAAAACTCGACTCAAAATTACTGAAAAACATATGCGATCATCTCCTTCTCGTTCGCACCCATCACGAAGACTGGTCTCATCATATTATCAACATAACATGTATACGTGTAAATACTATTATTGACCACATAGTTGTATCGTCAATAACTTTACACCGTCAATCATATAATATCATCACGATACACATATGTTTTAGCAAAACCATTCACAAAATTATCCGCGCAACGCACTCTACCCCCCTTAAAAGGAACTTCGCCCCCGAATTTCACCTTCCGATCAAGCAAGGTCACGGCTCAGTGGTACCATATCCCCACCACGGATTCAACAACGGGTTGGTCAAACAATCAAGGTCTAGAAACATAGCTTTTGCCCACTAAAATCACAACTCAAGAGACCACTTCCCCCTCATAGTTCAGGTCTCAAGATAACCCATATA